>VZSG01001163.1:0-10108 GCA_013398315.1 Nothoprocta pentlandii | reverse complement strand
TCCACGGCTCTCCCCTCGTCCAGCCAGCCTGTCATCCCATCATAGAAGGCTATGAGGTTCGTCAGACATGACTTCCCCTTGGTGAATCCATGCTGACTGCTCCTCAGCAGCTTCTTCTCCTCCATATGCCTGGAGATCTTCTGTGTGGCAGTTCTGAATTCACTCTCCTGTTTCAGTGATCACAGTTATAGATGCAGTTCCAAAATGAAGAGACTATATTGGTTACTTGCTTTACTTGCTTAGTCAAGAAACTTGTTACCTCTCTCAGGAGTCCTACAGGTTTGAAAGCAGTGCAGGGAATTGCTGCAGTCCCTGGAACGAGCAGGGCAAAGCTGAGATGTTGCAGCAGTTGGATGTGTTGTCCCTGACAGCATGCTCTGACACTAGTGCGTGAAAGGTGGCTACGGCCATGCAAGTGACAACAAAATTCAATTGAGAAAATCACCCTAAATCTCTTTCTGCTCTCAGCTATTGGGCAGACATAAGTAGTAAGTTTTTAAAAGTCTCTAATTTCTCCTGTTGCTTTAAAACAGGCCTATTGAAAACAAAGAAGAAAAAAAAAATAAAGGTGAAGGGAAACTGCCCTTTCCACTGCACTTGCCTGCACACCAGAAGTCTTAAGGACGCTGCAAGGCTGTGCCTGGGAGCACAAGCATCGTCTCCATTACCCAGTGCTTCCCAGCTCGGCGCTTTCCCAGGCAGCTGGAGCAGGTGCCCGGGTAGACAGGAGTGGCAGCCAGGAAAGCCGCAGTGCTGTGACCTGTCCTCATGGTGCCTGCAGGAGGGAGACCACAGCTGTGCCAGGAGGGCCTCTGCCTGCAAGGGTCTAGCATGATCTGGTTGTTATCTGGAGGTTCAATGGCTTAACTGGCTTTTTACAAAGGCAAATGTATGCATGATTGTGAAATATCTGCTGCAAGTTGCAGAGCAACTTGGTAGTGAAATCAAGAAAAGATTCCATGAACTGCAATCCTTCTCATACAACTAATAGACAAAGACCTCTGATTAACTATATATATTATCACTTAGGGGCTGGATGTTTCTGCAGGAAACACAGTACTCAGCATTTTGCAGATTCCCCAAGACAAAAGAGAAGAAAGCATTAAGTTTTGTTATGCTCACATGAAGAACCATGACTCATCAGTGGGCTTTGGCTTTGCTTCCCAGTAAAGTACGGTAATTCAACTTGGACTCAAAAGAAAAATAATTGCTTGCAGATATGCACAAAAGCAAAACTACCATAACCTAATGGATAATACTGGGACACAATTGCCACAACCGAAAAACAGCTTCAAGTGAAAACTATTCAGGAAAAAGTATTGCTTAAAACAAAGTAGGTCTTCAACAGGAAGGCAACAGGCTAACTAAAATATTCTTAATGGTTAATTTAAAAGAGGGAAAGAAACAAGGAAATAAATGGTAATACATGCGAAACTTCCTTTTGTACACAGCCAAGAAATAGGAACTTACTGTCTATAAAGCAACTTGCAGACATGTCAGGATGGAAGATAGAGGCAGAATGCTCTGAGGAGTCTGCTTAAAATAACAAAACAGAAGTACAGCATAAAGAAAATACCTTATGCAGGCAAGCCAGGTTTGCACAGGGTTTGCTGCTCTTCATTCACCTCCTAGTTGTATGTAAGTTCATAGGCTGTGCCGCGAACCAGCCTTACTCGTGGGTCATTGTAGGCACAGCTGGGGAAATCCGTGTCTCATTTGGGATACGTATGCTGCTGGATTTTATAAGAAAATTTCTCCCCCCGCCTCGCAAAAGTCATTTGGCTCCACCTCCACTCAGAAAAAAACTAAGTTCTATACTGACGAGAAATCGGAGAAAGCAAAATCAGGGATGGGTGGAGGGAAGCAGAGGAGGAAGGCAGATTTGCTCATATATACACATTGTACTGGTACAAGACTTGGACTGAGGTCTGCAGTTTTATTCAGTTCAACTACTGGGCCAACTGGAAAGTTCAGTTGTGTCCGCAGATCTGAACATCCCTGGTGTTTTTTGGAAGTGGCTTCCAATGTTTGTTCACATGTGGAATTTATTTGTGACTTCTTGCTGCTGTCCAGATGTTGTCTAGATAGGAGCATCACAGAGCAAGCACAGAAACGTCAGAAAACTTGTCCGCGCTCTGGATCCTAAGGCTGAACACACACATGGCTACAACCTTTCACCATATTACAGCAGTCTGTTTGCTGTGTGATTTGCTTGGTTTATTTCCTTCCAGGGCCTTCAATTCTTTATGTATTTACATATGCTGTGCTGGATCTGGCCATGCTTTCACTGCTAACTTATGGTAAATGACTCTGTTTTTCCAAAGGTGTTGTCTTGTGCTAAGCAAGTGGTGCCTATAGCCTGTTATGGTAATAGTTTGGTGTGGTGTTTGTTGCAGTAGCTTTTTGATATTCATATATATATATGAACATATATATTTACATGCTAGTGTGCTTATCTTGTGAACTGATCAGTAATCTGCATGGCTTTCATGTGCTTTTGCAGAGCATGACTGTACTGATGGGTCTACTGATTTACATAACCATGAAACGGATGAAGATTTTTGTTTTGTTTTATCATCTGAGTAGATAATGAATGGCCAAGATGAAAAGCACAGGATTGTTCATTTCTCACGAAATGGGATATGATGAGCTGTTACACACGCAGCAGGAGAAAGGGAAAAACAAAGGGCTACTGTAGCCATTCATGCACTGTAGCCATTCATACAAACCATACGAGTTATGTACGAAGTTATGTTTAGATTTAGCTTTTCATGAGAAAAAAAAATGCATAAATCTGAACAATAGAGGCCTCTGAGCAAAACTGAACAGCATGCCATCTAATTTCTTTACTTCCTCCCAGCTGCATTGTAGGTTGGATTAGAAACTGCAGATTCTTAAAGCAGAGCTAGTCATCAGGTCTGCCAGCATACCTTGTGCCATTTAAAAGCATGACAACTACCTCATGGTGTGGTAAATTTCTGCAAGTTAAAATCAGCATCATTCCATTTTCTGAGGAATATTTTGGGGTTGAGACAGCTTCCGACCATTCTGTGGGTCGCTTTTTTGTCATACTTTTAGAGATAACAAGTCAGAAAGTCTGTATAGATAATGTTAAGATATTTAGACTTTCTTTCTTTGGAATGATTTTCCAGGACAGTTTGGTAGGACTGGAAGAGTTATGAAAATGGTGAAGCAGAACTATAGGGCATTTTTTGATGTGTGTTTAAATGTGTACCATTGCCAAGAAAGTTGCTTTCATCCCTTTTTTACTTCCTTGCTGCCATGTGAGCTTTTATACAGTGATCTAGACTGAAGAACTGATTGAACTGGGAAGAAACACACTTTGATAGTTCGCTAGGAATTGTGCACTTTCACAAAGCACAGGAAATGAAAAACTGGCCAGGAGTAAAAACTGGGGCCACTTAATCCAAAGGAGAAATTCACATGGGAATCATAGCACAACTATTGTATCCACATGACCTAAGTTGTAAGCCTACAAAGCCCATGCTATAATAGGCAGAGAAAGCCAAGCTGCTAGTGCAGAATGTTAACTGAAATAGGGACTTTCTTTAAGACAAAGTTTTGGAGTAACTGCAGCAGTGATACTGCTCCTGTCTCACTTTCTCCCAGCTACCTCCCCACGTTGCTGGGAGTTGTGTGTTTTGATGTGAAACACCTTGTGTCCAAGAAACCTGCGACTTTATAAACAGAACTGTTTCCCACACCGATAGAGCTGCAATCTGATGGAAACAAAGAGCAATCCAAGCAGGGTTTGTGCACCACAGCAGAGTGCAGCCACCCTGCTGCTTCTCACAGCACCTTTCTAGTCTTGAGAGGTTTGGGCAGCAAGGCAGGGTGGGTCATAAGTAAGAGATGTGTGCACCTGGGGAGCACGGGAAGGTCTGTTTTCTTTCTCTAAAGTGCAGCAACAGCTGTTGTCTAACAGCCTGCTTGGTATTGCTTAACATGTAGGGGGAAAGCCTGCATTTCAGCTGAATTGGCAGAAAATAGGACATTTTTTCTAGAAACTTTGCAGACCCATTTTATTTACCTTCAGTTGGATAAGAGACATAGTCACTTCTCTCTTCTAACACAGGCCTTCACAGCCACACTGAAACACTGTGTTCTTTTGGTTGGTGGGGGGAGATCACAAACTGTTATATCAAGAGCTTCTGCCATGTCATAATAAACATTTAACTCACACCCATCTCCTACACAAATATGTAAACTCTTATCAGCCTTAGAGTCATCATCAGCTCATTGATTTAGACTATCTAAAATTATGGGATAATTTAAGCTGGAAAGGAGTTCTGAAGGTCAGCTATTCTGAGGATCTGCTCAAAGCAAGGCCAGCTTTGAAGTTAGATCAGGTTGCTCCAGGTCTTGCCAAGTTTCAAGTATCTCCAAAGATAAATATTCTGTAGCTTCTCCAGACAGTCTGAATCAGTGTTCTTCCACTCTCTTTGTGATTTTCCCCCTAATATCTAATTGAAACTTCCCTTGCTGGGATATTTGCCTTTTGTCTTTTTTTTGCTGTACCATTAAACAAACAGCCAAAGGCAATTCTTGATATTCCTACTTGGGGGAAGGTAAATTCCAGTTTCATTGCGCTTTTTATCAGTCCATTATAAATGACAAGAGAAAATATAGGCATAAAGGATAGCCTCGCAAATGAGGAGGAACAGATATTTGAAACTGTCCCACACAGAAACCAGTAAATATGGGCATGTTGTGTAATCAAAATGAGAAGATTCCCATTAGTGGTTCATATCCAGTTTAAACATTTTAAAATGAGCTCTGCTAGTAGTTATAAATCAGACTTTAAGTCAACTGTAGGATGAGAAAAAGCTTTAAAGACTAACCTGCTCAAAGGGTTTTTTGCATCTGGTGAAATACGTGACAAGAGGAGGATTCTTTATAGTACAGTCTTGCAAAGACTTCCTTGCTATCTCCTTGATCATGTTATTCATGAAGAACTGCTTATGATTCCAGTGTTGTTCCATTTTTCAATCATGCAAGTTCAGCCCTGCAGACAACATACTGATCTCAGCATGGTTCATCAGCCAGTCCATCAGAGGTTTTTTTACATTACATTCACAAAAATCACTGGAGATCAATGCAAGTGTGCAAGATGTTGTCATGGTCTACCAGCACTGCAGCTTAAAAAACAAATGCAGTTATTGATAGCATGCTAAAAACCTGATTTCTACAAGGAGGAAAACAGTAGAAATTAACTTCCCGAGTAGCTTTGTTATAGAGGATCCTGGAATTAATTCTCTCTCTTATTTTTTTCTTTTTGGAAATGTTTATGTCCTTCTATTTCTTTTTTTTTCTTTTTTTTTCTTTCTTTTTTTTTTTTTTGAAGAACTGAAGACAGAAATGATGTAAACAGCAATGCAGAGGTCAAATGAACACTGTTTCAGCTGTAATGATTTTTGAATGGCTCTAATTGAGTATTGCTACATACCTAGATTTTTTTTTTCATTTTTGTGATTATCATGTGGTCTAGGTTATCCAGAACTACTACTAGCTCTTCTGATTCGGCTAAAATGCTATTTTTGCAACTTTCTGTTGATATGTAGAATCTTTAGGCTGTGCCTGCAGCTTTCTGCAGTACTTTGCCATATACCTACTTAGGAGCACCTACAGTTGTTCATCATGTTTTACATTTCAGAATTAAATCTTAATCTCTTTGACTCCTCCTAAAAGTAAGATAAACTTGTAGCATGCACTTTTATAAATATTGCTGATATTTTTGCATGTTTATAATTTGATATAATACACTGGAAGGGTTTTCAGGTTTCCATTTGTACATTGCAGAAAACATTTCACTGCAGGCACCAAGAAAAGTCACATCTGTTCATATCTAGTCTGACAGCTCAGCTTTCACTAAGTCCCAAGGCTTGCTTCCACTTAAGTGCTTGAGCAAGCATAAAATGAGTTCATAGGTACAGTGCTGCAAGAAATATTTGCTGTGAAGAGAAAAATGAAGTGAGAATCTGCCTGGGACATCTGTGATTCAGAGAATAATGATGATTTATGGTTATAAAGAGATTATGTGTAAGTTTTGTTCAATGAGATCAGAAAGAATTATTTAACCATTCGGGACCATTCCAGAATTAGCTGTTGTTTTGTCTTTTAGAACAAAATTGGCCATGGCTCAAACATAGGCTAGCAATATGGGTTTTTAGAAATGTCTTGCCCTTAATAATCTGGATAATGAAATTGTGCCTGAGTACTCTGCTGGTATAAATGCCTGTAACTCCATTAATTTCACAAGCAGAGAACTTCTTCAGTGATTTCTCTCTCGGACATGGACTGTTTTTATAGAAGATACCTATTTCTGCCACCTGTTTATTATTAACTGAAGTATTTATGAGATGTGGCAAACAAGTCTCTATAGGTCTTATTTAAACAAACAGCAGAACAATAAAAGACCATCCTGTTGTAAATACACACCTGGTCTGCAAAGCCTCCTGAAAGTGACCTGAGCTAAGGTGGAAGGGAGGAATCACTCGAGGAAACACACCTGGTTTCTGCAGCTCTGGATGGTGACCATGCTCATCCCTCCAGCTGGAACTCCTTTTCTCACTGTACATTCTGTCCTTTTACTAACCAAAACAAAACCACAAAAACACACAGTAAGCCAAGATAAAATACTGAAAGGTCACAGAATTTCTCAACTGAAGGGAATGTTTATCAAAATAGCTGAAGCAAAATCAGTTTGGTCTTGCTGAGTGATACTAAAGACTATTGATGTAATACGGGTATCAAATGAATTGCCTGAGAACTGTGTGTAGGAGAGGTGTTAGCATGGGAAAAGATTAGAAAAGTATTATGAAAGAAAGGAGCTGGCACTAAAGTTGATGTAACTGCCAAGAACAGCTGACAGGGTATGCAAAAACAAAGTAAGTAAGAAAGACATGCAGAGATGTGGAGTGACCGGAACTCTTGAAGGAAAAAAAGAAAACATTATTTGTGATGCGATGGAAGAAGCAGAACCAGAGAGGTGCTTCAGTTACATAATGCTGTTAATGGCAGCTAGATGAGTGGGGTTATTTCTGTGCTTGTGCTTCATACAGATTAGGAAGAGCTAAAGAGCAGAAAGAGGCAACATTCAAACTATTGAGCTAAAGGCAGAGGCTGTCAATCTGTAGAAGGCAGCCAAATACTTAACTGATATAACAAAATACAAGAAAAACAGGGCCATGTAACGCTATTATCAGTTTAATAAGTGATTGTCAGTTTATATTTGACTGAACCAGATAACAAATCCTTTTGAGGTTGGTAGGGAAAGTGCCTCTATCCTGAAATCACCCAGAGGGTGGAGTAAAAACACTGCAGCAGGCCATGCTGCTGTCCCTCGTGCCTGTTTTCCACCTCTCTCCAGGGCCCCTCCAAGTCCTGGCCTCACTGTTAAAAGGAAAATAATATCCTGCTGAATGAAAGAGGAGGAGACTGATGCACGGTCTGAACTGACTGCAAAGGGAGGACACCTCTACCTAATAATCACTGCCCAGTTCCCATTACAAAATATCTTATCAAAATGAATCACATTTTATCATATATTAATCACATTTAATCACATACTAAACACAGTGATGATACAAACAATAACCTATCTGAAATGCCTATTAATCTGTAGATTTTACTAAATTTTTCTAAATGAACTCTAAATGTCCTCTTCTGAGTTAACATCCAAGACAGATTTTTACAAAGATTCAGCTTAGAGCAGGGACATCAGGAGGTGCAGGCTCATAACCTATCCAATGCCACTTTCATAAACTGGGTTATTAAAATAATACCATCCATGGACAAAAGCCATGTTGTGGAGTTATGTAATATGTGAAACAATAAAGAGCAAGACAAAATGCAAACTTCTCTCAGAACCTGAAGCATCTGTGCACAGGAGTTCTCAAAGTGAACAGTTGCTTATGCTGGGTTGAACTGAATATGGCCTATGTGACACTACTCTGAATTTAGACAAAGATGGATTCTTGCAATGAGACCTTAAAGCATTCATTTAGTTTTAAAGACCAGGATGCCTGCAGATAATGAAGAACACATGTTGATCCAGAATGTTATTGAATACTTCTCCTGGCAAGCATTTTACAACTTGCATTTTGAAACACACAGATGCAGCTGTAGTTTAGGGACTATATTGCAGGAAGCAATGACTGAAAGAGATGTGAAGACAGGGCGGAAAATTGGTTAGCTGGAAAAGCAAGATTCAGCTTTCCAAACCCACAAGAAAGACCATGACAGAAAACCCACTGTAAGTTCAACACGAAAGACCTCGTTTCTCTTCTCACAGGGTTTTCATTTCCCACTGAACTCTAGCTTCAGCAAAAACCCAGGAGACTCTGCCTGTTGAAGATACTAAGTGAGAGGTTAAGTGGTATATGTTGCAGTAACAGAAACAGATTCCCAGGCGGTTGGACAGAACTGAGATTATCAAACCATGCTTGCCTTAAAGCGGGCAAACAGCTCTGCCCTCCTGCACAGAAGTGCTTATTTTACCATAAAGGTGGTACAAAAGGATTATCAATTTATCAGTCAAAGATAAAAGATCCAATGGAGAGAAGGTAGAAGCTAGAAAAACAGTACTGCAAATCAAGTCACATTTTTAAGAGAAAGATGACTGACCATGGAAACAATTTGTAATTATTTGATGCACTCTACATGATTGTTTATTTTTAATTAAAATTAGATGCTGTTCTGAAGACAGTGTACCAGTTCTCCTTTCCTACACAGTCAACAATGGCCTTAGCCTGTAGCACCTTCCTATTCATATGCATTTTATAAACAATATTCTGCTACCATCTAACCTGGTTTTGCTACTAAGAAAGGAAACGAAGTAGGTCTCAAGTCCCTGTGGCTGAGATACTGGCATTCATTTATTTAATTATTTACTTTCTCTGCCTAAAATGCAGTTGAAAAACGTAAGCCATATTCAGTGAACAAGGGATATCCTGGTAATGTAAGGTGAGAAAGTGTAGCTGGACTGATTACATGATGTTAGATCAGATGCAAGTCTTCTTGACATAAAATCAATCTAAGTGGATGCTGAATCATCTGGTTGGAAATTAGGTCAAATTTACTTAATTGTGCTTTCCAGACTAGCAGAGCAAGAAAAGGCACTGTATTTGTTGATATATTTGACCTTGAGGTTGCATTCGTGTCAAAACCTGTGTGTGGCGTGCCTCCCACTCCCTTTGCACAGTGTCCTGCCAAAGGCCCTGCTAGGAGAGCTGATGAAGGCCTGCAGTGCTCCAAGTATCACAGTATGCTCTGTAGTAGAACAGAAAATTCCTTTTGATCCTTGGGTTACAGAATAATCCATCTGCAGAGGATCACTGTCACCAAAGCTTGTGTAGTCAGGTCTGCTCTTAACTGAGATTTTTTGTTGTTGATCAAATATTGCTAAAAATTAAAGAATAAAAATGCCCATTAAGGACAAGACATATTTCTCTTACAGGACTAATCCTTAAGAAAAGACAGAAACAACCACAAAAAATGTATCTCCTGCATTCTCTCTTTTTTTTTTTAATGATATGTATTATCCCTAGATCAGGAATATAGGACTGATTCTGATGCAGTCAAACTGAAACTCTGCCCCATTCATTAAGCAGCTTATGTGAGATTCTCAGGAGCTCAGTATGTTAGTGATGATATTTCATACATGAAAAGAGAATGAAAGATCAGCTGTAGCGCTTACTTAGGAATTTCAAAGGGGAAATGCAGATGTACACTGAATACCTTACCAAGTCTTTTTCTAAAACCACATATTCTTATGTACTTTACTACTACTACTTATCATCCTACAGAATATTAAAAAGAGATTGTCAAAAGGCAGCTTTCATTGCACATTTTGGTGGTTTATGTAATTATCTTAGAATATCTGAGTTGCAAGTATTTCACCAGAATGATCATGCACTTGCATTTTAAGGTAACATTGACAATGGAATTTTTATACTAGAGCTCAAATACACTTCTGAGAACTGTTATAAATGTTTGTTCCCTAAAGTTAATCAAAACTAGGAATAACGATTACAAGCAGGAATAGCTTACTTAGATTTACAGGCATGACTGACTTCTGGGGAAGACC
>VZSG01001162.1:108909-141767 GCA_013398315.1 Nothoprocta pentlandii | reverse complement strand
CCTTCTTGGCCACGAGGTCCCTGCTGCCTCATGGTTAACTTGGTGTCAACCAGGACTCCCAGGTCCCTCTCCGTGGAGCTGCTCTCCAGCAGGTCGACCCCTAATCTGTACTGGTGCCTGGGCTTATCCCTGCCCAGGTGCAGGACCCTGCACTTGTCCTTGTTGAACCTCATGAGGTTCCTCTGTGCCCAGCTCTGCCGCCTGTCCAGGTCCCTCTGGATGGCAGCACAGCCCTCCGGAGCATTGGCCACTCCACCTACCTTGGTGTCATCCACACACTCGCCCAGGGTGCACTCAGTGCCCTCGTCCAGGTCACTGATGAACGAGTTAACGGGCATCCTCCTCACTCCCTTCTCCCCAAAACCACCACGCAACCAACCCCCCCAGCCCCTGCAACTAGAGCACACAAGGGTCTTTGCTGCAACGTGTTTATTTATGTGCCAAAAACTACACCACAGCTTACTCCACGCGTCGGTAGGAGAGTGCAGTCTTGCCTGCATATACTACAATGAGGTAGAGACTTCACACACAGCTTCACGAAACCCCACAAAGAGCAGCTGGGATATGCAACGATGCAACATCAGCTCAGCAGGAAAGAGGGGGGAAAAATAAGAAAGAAAGAGGGGGAGAAAATTATGACACTGGTTCTTTGGCACACAGCTTCCGATAGAGGGGAAAAGTAAAAAGAAAAAAGAACGAAAATTTCTCAAGTTCTCAAATCCCAGCAGCATTTCAGTCGACTGCACTGTTTTACTTCATACGTTTCCTCGAACAAAAAGTACTTGTCCCCTCTAAGAGAAAGGGCTCCTATGAACCTTCATCCGTCCACCAAAACGCAGCCCTTTAGCTAGTTACAAAAGAAAAAAAAAAAATAAAGTAAGTCCGGTGACTTTTGTGATTAAAAACCTCTATCAACCCCCCTGAAGTGCAACTTAAAAAAGTGCAACAAACTATTTAAAACTATATACAGCAGCTCAGAGATCGTTTATCCGGTCCAGTTTCGAATCCAAAAAGCCCGTCCTTGGCCGTTGCAAACCCCTCGATTTACAACTCCCCACCAGCAGCCCCCAGACACAAATTGCAATAATGTTAAAAGCTGCCAGGAAAGAAAAAAATCTCTCGTTTCAAACGACTTAAAAACTGTTTTTAAGAGTGTAAAAAGGAACTGGTAAAAACCCTCGAGCGTAAAATATGAAATATGATTTGGTTTAAATGAAGAGCAAAGTCTCCTTGTTGTTACAGTAAAAAACGCCAGCTGAACATTCAGTTTATGCCGTTCAGATGGGGGTTAAATGAATGGAAAGGCACTGTATGGCAACTGCAAAAAAATGGAGCCAATGAGACCTGCATTATTACCATCAGTATTGCAAGGAATGTAAAAAAGCGCCTTTAATAAATAAAAAAACCTAGGTGAAGGCATCTGCGTAAACACCTTCTCAACACGTGGCCCTTTTTTTGCTTCTCGTCAGCAAACTAGGAACCAAAGTCTGGGAACTGCAGAATCGCTTGAGGGGCGCTCCCCCCCCTCAGAAGAACAAAAAACCCCAACCAAAACCCGACGAAAAAGGAAAAAAAATAATATTTCCACTGTGCATTAGTGCAGAAACAAAAAGAGACCAGCAAGTGCAAACGTGAATGTAGGATTTTTTTCCCCGTTAGTCCTCAGGAAGCGCGTTCCCAGCCCGGGCCTGGCACCAGCAGGCGCGCTCGCGCGCTCTCCCCTCGGCAGGTGAGCACAAGGCCTCGCTCCCGCGCCCGGCGGCGGCGCCCGAGCCGCGGCGGCCCCTTTAGCTGGAGTCCCGGTTCTTCTGGTTGCGCATGAGCGGGCGGTGGTGGCGCAGGAGCTCCATGGAGTGCTGCCAGTGCCAGCAGGAGCGGCAGAAGTACTTGAAGCAGATCTAGGGGAGGAGAGGAGCCCGTCTGAGCCGGGTCCGCCGGCCGCTTTCCCGGCCGGGCATCCCGGGGCATTGGGAAGCAGCGGGTCTCCGCTCCCCGCTCCCGCCGTCCCTGCTCCCAAGCCACAAAGCGGCTCTTTGGCAGCCACCTGAGCAGCGGGCGGGGAATTTCAGCAATGCTGCAGGCGGGCGGCGCATTCTGCAGCCTGGCGCTTTCTAAAACGGGGCTTTGAAGCCCTAAACTCTGCAAGTAGCAGCCAGCCAGAGGCAGCAGCATTGGGGATCACCCCTAGACCAAGGGCAGCATCCAGCTTCAGCGTCACAGCTGGAAGCAGCAGCCTCTGCCCCGGGGCCCCGCTACTGCCCAGCGCCCTCGGCTGCTCTGCAGAGGCGCGTGCCGGGCGGCAGCGCAGGCAGCGAGGGCGCAGCCGGGGCTCACCGAGGGAGCTGCTGGCACCTAGTCCCCAGCAGTGACTCAGCAAGGACAAAGGGGCATCCCCGAGCGCTCCAGCAGGAGCAGCAGCGCCCGCTCCTCCCAGAGAGGAGCCCCGAGGGAGCAGAGCGCATCGGGAAGCAAAACCGTTACCTGGTCTCTGCAGAAGAAAGGGCCTGGCTGAGCACTGCAGACTTGACACATGGAGTCTTCTAGATAGGGGTCGATCTGAACCTGCAGCATATCGAAAACATCAGGGTGGTGCTGGGCACAGCTCCCAGCTGCGCTGAGCAGCCCCAGCCCATGTCCCCCCAGCACAGGGGGTCCCCAGCACCCACCCCAGGCAGAGCTGCCCTTGCCCATCACCACCCTCTGCTTTTAGAGGGGACACAGCACAGAACCCATGGGTCACGTCACCCACAGCAGCAGCATCTCCCCCCACGTCAGGGCAGCCCTGGCCCAGCCTCTCCCTCGAGCTCCGCTCACCTTCTTGGTAAACTTGGTAGTTTTGATTTCCACGAACGCAGCCGTCACCGCCTTCAGGTAACTGCGCTGGTTGTTGAAGGTAACGCGGCCAGACCCTGGGACGAGGCAGACAAGAACAGTGACAGGAGGCAGGGAGCAGCCACGCTCACGCTGAGCTCGGGGCTTCGCCTGCCTCCTCCCTACGCAGGAGCAAGGGCAGAGACGGCAGCAGAGAAGCTTCCGTGGGCCAGGACAGGTGCCCGGGTGGGCGCCGAGGGCAGCGGCGTGGGCAGCAGCGCCGGGCGGGCAGGGAGCCAGGGCGCCGCCGGGGCGGCCCGCGCGCCTGGAACAGCCTGGTGCCGACACAGCTCAGCAGCTTTTATTTTAAGCCTCCCACTCTGAATTCTTGCATTCTGCATCTTCGTTGCCAGTCAGCAGCGCTCCTGCGCCGCTCGCTTCCAGCCGAGCCTGAGAAGCTACGGAAAGCATCTTTGCTTCCCCAAGAGCTCCCCTCCTCAGCACAAGGAGGGCTTTGGCTGCTACATGGCAGTCTTGCCCACGGGCAGATGTGGCTGCTGCCAAATCCCTCCCCGACAGCCGCAGTGCAAGGCTGAAACCCAGAGCCTGTTTTACCCCTTAGCATCTGCTCACAGGCCGCGGTGTTGGGCTCTTGGCTGAATCTGGCTCAGCCATTTCACAGCACACACGTCACTGCCCTGCTCAGGGAGGCCCTTCCTCTGAGGAAGGTCAACTCCACCTCCTCACAGGACCCTCCAAAAGCCACAGCTGGTTCTGCCCATGTCAAGGGTGGTTCTGACCCCTTCTGCACCTATGGGCTAGGTCAGACACTGAGCAGCCACACGCGATGCCTCCAGCAGGACTATCCTCTGTACAAGGAGCCACAACGAGGCAGGTTGTGCACACGTGGTGAGCACACAAGCCCAGGGCAGTATCTCAGCACATGGGCATCCTCAACACCAAGTTAAGCTGCTGCCTCTCAGGTAAGAACTTGAAGCCTGGGAACATCAAGCAACCGTCCAGGGCCAGGGAACTCCCACTGCAGGGAACAGTCTGGGCTGTACAGGAAGCCACCAAAGGTTTCATGGCCATGTTCTCTAACCTTGGAGAGCCAACATGGAGCAAGTAGATATGCTTCATGCGGGGTCACCTAGAAGCTAGGACATGCTCAGCATCTTATAGCTCCTGGGCCTGTCAGCCCAAAGCCACTTTGCAGGTTAAGGGTTGCTGTAGCACCAGCACATCCTGAACCCAGGCTACCTGCGTGTTGCTTTGGACACCAAAGCTCGACCAGAGCAGCTCAGGAGGGTGATCAGCAAGGCCCTGCACTTTCAAAATAGAACAAGAGGGAGGATCTTCATGCTTCTGACTTCAGTTCCCCTGGAGGTCCAAAGCACTGGCACCCTCGAGGAAAACCAAGGGAGCAGTGGGGACCAGGCACTGCCCACAAGCGCAGGGTCAAGTGAGCTGCTCACCCCCTGCTCTGGGCTTCCTGCTGCCCACTAACTGACACCTCCCCAGCCAGAGGGGATAGGGAAGGGATGAGTTGACATCAAGCAGCAGACCTGCAGCTCTGTGCCTGCTCTGGGGACAGAGCAGCATGTAAGGGCTGTTAGCAGCTGGCTCTGCACACAGCCCCGAGAGCAGAAGACCCTCCAGCAACGCTTAAGGATATTTAAAGCCTGAACTCTTGTGGAAGGCTCTCAGACGTTCCAGTTGCCAACAGGGCAGCCCTGCCTTGCCCTCCCCAAGGCTGCTTTTCCCTCCTCACAGCCAGGTGAAGGGCACTGCCTGCAGCTGGACACCTGGTGGGGTCTTCCCTCCTGAGAGGAGCTTGTCCAACAGAGCTTCAGGGCACCACAAACCCCTGCTCGTTGACAAGGGCCAGGCAGAGCTGGCTCATCCTCCCCAGAGCACCTCAGGACAACTGCTGTGCATGGCAGGATCAGCACTCACCAATGGGATACTTGTGCTTGTCCGTGTCAATGCCGGCGTAGACGACGCCTCCGAAGAGGTCGTACATGACAGCTGCCAGGGCCTCGGCGTTGAGCATCCCGTGCAGGGCCCCCACGAAGACGGTCTTGCTGGGATCCAGCCGCTGCGACGGGCTGCGCACGAAGTTGCTGTCTGCCAGCACCCAGGGGATCACCTGCACCTGCAACCACACCCGGCCGGGTCAGCAGAGCCAAGGACCTGCAAGGGCACCCGGCTCAGCAAGGGTGATGCTCTCCCCTCACTTAGGGCTTGAGTTAAGAGACTCAGGCTGCATTATTCCTGCTCTGAAGCAAGCAGATACTGTAGCTGATGGCAAAAACCCTTCCAAGCCCTCACAATGCAACTCCTCTCACAGACACCCCTTGATTCTTGCTAGCTGGGGGCTGCATTCAGGGCAATAAAGCCCAGACTCCCTTGAGCAGGCACTGGCTCTCCTGAGGATCATAAAGGCCAAGCTGGAATCCAAAACACCGGTCCCCTGGGGCTGGCAACCAGGAAACAACCCAGGCAAGACTGGATTTTACCTACGGTCTGCACCTACGCTGACGTCTCCCTGCACAGAAGCCTCTGGTTGGAAGAGGCCAGTGAAACAACCCACCCACTGCCAATCTCACCAGGAGCTCCCATCTGCTAGACAGCTGATAGAGGGCCCTGAAGAGGAGAAGCTTCTGCCAGCGCTAAATCACCGAGCGTGAAAGCGCTGCCAGTAGCCAGACACCCCGAGAGCCGTCTGGAGTGCAATTAGTTTGTGCCTGTCTAGATAAGAGCTGGGTCTCAATGCTTTAACTCTACAAACTTGTGCAGCTGCACCCAATCTATAGCTAAAGCCCCTGTTCACTGGGATGAAAACCGGATCCTCTGGCAGACTCGGCACCTCCAGAGCACAGCTCGGCTGGCCAAGGCTGTCCTGGGAGCAGCTGCAGTTACAGCTGGGGATCCCAAATACCTGCCTGCAGCAGGCACAAAAGCCATTTATTCTGCAAGCAGACAAGGTCCAATACAGAAACAAAGAGGATCCAAGTCTTCCCCCACAAGCAAAGGGGCACAGAATCAAGCAAGAAGTAGTAAAATCCCCAATTCCTGTGCTCATTTTTTGAGCAAGTGCAGAGCTCAGGTGCATGGAGTCTATCCAAGCCCAGGAGCTCAAGGCAGGTCACAATTCTGTACACACAAGCTCTTACAAGGAGCAAACCAGCCAGTTCCAGCAAGGAGAAAACCCCACTCCGCTGCTTCCCTCCCTGCCCGTGTCAGGCCCTGCTGTAGGAACATATCAATTAAAGATGGCCCAGAGCCAGGTCTGACTTGTGCCACTGCTTCAGCGCTGCTTTCCTGGAGCACAGGGACACTGTGCACCCCCTCCACCCCCAGGGATCCCACCAGGACCCTTGGTGGCACCTACAGAGGCAACCTCATCACAGCAGAAGCGGCAGGTTAATCGCAGCAGAGCCCTGCCTGAACACACCAGGAGCAGCAGCGGTAGCTACCGGCTCTCCTGCAAGCCCTGCTGCAGGGAGGGGACACATTCCAGGCACGTCTTCCCCAGATGACAGTTTTATTGACCAGACTGTCCCTGGGCCTGGCTCCAGGGGTGCCAAAAGCGCATTAGACACCAGCCTGCTGAGTCAGGAGGGCCAAGGGGAGCCGAGGGGCCTGCTCACCTCTTTGCAGCGCATCCTGCGGCTGGACATCTTGAAGTAGTATTCGCTGAGGCCATCGGGACTCAGCAGGTCCTGGGAGCAGGCCTGGAGCAGGGCACGCACGGACTTCTCCGACTCAAACACCAGGTAAACGTATCCTTCGGAGGTGGAGGGAAAGAAGTTGTTAGGACAGCAACAGAGATGAATGATCGCCCCAGTTTGCCAACACCCTCCAAAAAAACGTGGCTCAGATGCCGAAACATCTGCTCTGCATCTCCCTTGCTCTCTCCAAACTCTTCTAGGAGAAGGTATGATTATTTTTTTTCCATACAATACTGTCCCTGCCAGAGCAGATGCTGCATAAATTATCCATCCACGATGCACTGAGTCTGGCCAAGCTGCAAGAGAGCCCAGGTTGTCACCACAGCACAATACTGCCCCTCTGCCCACCCAGCCATCCGGACAGGCTCTCCATGCTGGACATCATTTGGCCGTGGCTACACCTGCACGTGGAAGGGAACACAACCAGCTGGGCCGCAGCATGGTCAGCAGGAGACCTGACTTTGCTTCACACGGATCTCAGCCCAGAGCTATAAACTCCAGGCACTAAATCAAGCACTCCAGACCTGATGTTACCTCCATGACCAGATTAGGTCACCGGGCACCCACCAGGCCTATGAGGAGGTGGTTAGCAAGTTCGTGACACCACAGCTCACTGCTGCTTACACACAACACATCGCCCGGCCGTTTCACAGACACGTCTAGGCCACGGGGGCTGTTCCACTCACCGGTGCTCCGAGCCTGCCAGCTCGCTGTCACCGCGCATGCGCTGCTCGCGCTTTACGCCAAGGGTGCACGTGCCCTGGATGCTGACGCTGGCAGTGTGGCTAGCAGCTCTCACCCTGAACGTGCCAACCCCGCGCTGGGTCTCAGAAGCGACCAGGGTTTTCATCTCGGGTGCTTCTGCCCAGGGCCACGTTAGGCAGGGAGGGATGGCAGGTTAGGGGTGACAGTGCGGTGCAACCCTGGTGCTGACCCCAGTGCAGGTTGGACATTTACCCTAGAGTGCTCTGTACCATCCAGTCACCAGCATGCAGCCGTACCAGCCCAGCATCCGTGCTGTAACATAGCATGGGAAAAAAGTAACCCTACCGTGTCGCTATTACCTTTAGGCATATTACCTTTGGGAGGGCAGCGTGGGTGTTTGCCATCCTTACCAGGCCACTCCACACTCAGGGAGCCAAACACACGGAAGGTGTTGATCAGTCCAGCTACACACAGAGAGAAAGTAGTCAGTGACATGCAAGACACTTCACCCTGAGGTCCCTGCAGCCACCTCTGCACAGGGCACCCTAAAGGCCCAGGCAGAAAGCAGCTGGACACCAAGGCAGGGCCCGTGGAGCAGCCAATTCCACCCGTTGGCAGCTCCAGTGGGATGGACACAGCTCTTAGGGCAGAGCCTTTAATTCCCTGTGAGCCCCCGCATGGCTCTAGAGCCGACATCAGAGCTCTGAGAGGCTGAAGGCCTTTGGTGTCAACCCCAAAGCCCACGCTCGGCGCTGGGCTGCTCCTCACCTTCCGTAATGTCCCAGGGGACACCTCCTAGGAACACCTTGCAGGAGTAGACAGGGTTCTTGTAGTTCCGGGGAGGCAGCTGCCCGCTCCAAGTGCAGGTTGCTTCATTCACAGCTTGGACAGAGACAAGCAATGCTTTACATGGGCCCGGTGACTGCTCTCCCCTGCTCCCACAGCACTCTCCAAACAGATCCCCATACTGCACAGCTCCTGCAGCAATAAGCCCCTTCCCCCTGCCAGAACCAGGCTTGCCAGGGGAGACCTGCTGCAAAATGAGCTCCAGCCACATGTGCAGAACCCACCTGCCTCCCTCCCACCAGCGTGGGGTGGCCGTGGGCCTGCCCAGTCCCACCATCCATCCTACCTGCTGCTTGCCTGTGAAGTCTCGCTTCTCGTTCGATACTGAAAGGGTCCTCTGGAGAGTCCAGGAGATCCCAGGAAGGCCACGCAGATGCTCCAGCCCATCTTTTAGACGTACTGGCCGGGGAAGAAGTTACTGCAGCCAGAGCAGTCTGCTCCTGATCCAGCCGTGAGCCCACGCCCATCTTGAGGGGGTCCCTGGACACACCGCCGAGGGGCAGGAAGGGCAGAGGAGGGGAGATGCGAAGGCTCGACTGCAAGAGAAAGGCCACGCTGGAACCTGCTCCCCAGCAGCAGGGCTCGGCATCGGCTGCCCCTTCCACCAAATCTCTGCTGAGCAACTGGCAGCTGAGATCAACAGAGCCACCAGCTGCCCCACAAGGACTGTTTCCACCTCAGCTCCCCCGGCAGCAGCCTCGCATTTTGCCTCAGGGCCTGCTCAGGAGCTGCCCCGGTGGCACCCAGAGCTCTGCAGCTATCAGCAGCTTCTTGCCACGCTGCCTGAGTGGGCGGCAAGCACGGCTGCTCCCCTGCCTGCTCTGGGGCTCAGCACGGCTCTCCTCGGGCAGGATTTAAAGCATGAATTAATAAAACAGCAGGGCTGCAAGGCACTCTGCACAGCTCCAAGTGCTCCTCATGCTGCAGAGGCAGCTGGCGGCTGCTGCCGCAGCCACCCACGCTGGGGGACCTCAGCTGCACAAGCAAGGCCACCTCCAGCCCTGCCCCAGCACCCAGCACCGCATGGCTGCGATCCCGGTCCTCCAGGGCAGACGTGAGCAGGAATCAAGCCGGCTGTGTCCTTCACACCCACCCCAAAGAACAGGATGAGGCTGCAAATGCTGCAGCAGAGCAAGGCGCAGCATAAGCAGCAAAGCCCGGTCTGAACTCCAGGTCCCGAGGGCCTCGGGGGAGGGCGGAGGGGCCACCAAGGGCTCCGTGGCCCCGTGGCTGCCCTGTGGGTCCGTCCAGAGCTGCCGCTGGCGCCGCAGCGGAGCCCGAGCCGCGGGGAGCGGGTCAGCGCGGCAGACGCTCCTCGCACGCCTGCTTCCAAATTTAGCTGTGCTTTAGGGAACGCAGGCAGCTAGACCCAGTTTGCTCCCGCAGAAACGGCCGCGAGACGGAGAAGTGCAGTCAGCAAGTGGGAAGGGCAACGAAAGGCAAAGACTAGAGCTCCTGGCAGGGCCGTGCTGCAGCTGAGCTCATCGGACACCTCACTGCTTGGAGCGGGCCCGTGCACCAGCTCGAGCACCCAGGCCCTACTGGAACTCCAGGCACAAGGGCAAAAGGCTGAAAGTGTTTTTTTTTTTTTTTTAAGAAATAAGCAACCTGCTACCTGTGTTGCAGGAAAGAGCAGCCCTTTCTTCCAGACCCTGGGCTCCAAGACAGCATCACTGTCTCAGTCTAGACAGAGTGCCCCTGGCTTCAGCACTGCCCTCCGGAGCGGGCAGGGTGCTCGGGGTGACTGTCCCACACCCTGGAGACGCTCATGGGGCGCCCGGAACCACACACGCTCCCGGGTCACACGGAGAAGACACAAGCCCCAGAGAAGCCCCCAACTTACAATCAAGTCTGAGAGGTGATCGGAGCCAGAGCTGAACCCACTGGTGTCCGAGTCGGAGGGGCTGCTGGAGCGTGAGTCCAGGAGGGAACGGGAGTCCAGGCGCGAGCTCCTCAGCGGCGGCGTGGAAAACTTCTCGGACAGGTCGGAACCGATGGGGTCTAGAGGCAGGAAACCCAGCGGGGGCTTCCCCAGGACGTTGCCGAGCGGGTTACTCAACATGCTGAGAGCTGCAACACAGAAAGAGCCCGTGAGCGCTCGGGCAGTGCCACAGCCCCTGCCACCCCTGCCAGGCTCCGCGTGCACCCCGCGGCTGGGGATGAGGTGATGGGGCAGTGGATGCCACCCCAGCCCGGGCTGCTCATCCTGGTCATTGCTCACAGCAGCACCACGTGCAGCCGGAGCCAACAGCCCGCTGGAGAGATGGGAGAGCTCATTCCGTGTGGGAGCAGGGACCCCTTGGCCTGGCCTCCAGCTGCAGTTTTGGAACACGTCCCTCTGCCTGCTCCACACCACACACTTGCCCTCTTGGCACCAGAACAAGCTGGGACCCAGTGGGTGGCACACACTGACCACACAGCCAACAACACCCATACAGGCCTATGGCTGGGCTGTGAAGAGCAAGGCCTGACCCCAAAACAGGTATCTGGGGAGTTGCAGGCAGCACGGCACACACGCCAACCTTGCCATGAGCTGGTGATGGGCTGCCAGGCTGCACCAGTCCAGCCTGCTGGCAACAGAGACGCTTCCCAGGCGGTGCCCGCTGTCCCCGACAGGTTTGCAAGCCTGTGCACCCTTGTCACCTGAGAGCGACAGGCCCAGAGCCGCTGTTCTACACCCAGACCAACCAACAGGGCAGGCTGCACTGCAGAGCGTCCCGCGAGGACACGAGCGCGGCCAGCGCGCGGAGCGGCGAGGCCCACAAGGTGAGCGTGTCCCCAGGACGCCCGGGGAGAGCCGAGCGGTCAGAAACAGTCTCAATTGCTCAGAGGCTGCACGACGGAGCAGCTTGCCCTGCAGCTTTCAGCAAAGCAAGTTTGGGAGCCATTTGATATCCTCACCCGCACCTGATCCACTAGGACCAGGATGTTTTAGGCTGAGGCTTTTAAGATCTCTTATACAGTAGAGGCTGCAGCAGTCCAAAATGCTGTCCCAAATGGAGGAGTAAATGCTGAAGCACCCTGTGACTGATCCATGCTGGCACCCACACAATGCCAGCCCCAGAACAGGGTGTCCCTGAGCCGAGATGGATCCCAGGGCAGCACTGCCAGCAGTGCAGAGCTGGCATCTCCAGGCTAGAGCTCAAGCCAGTGCAAACCACCAAAACCCACCCGGCTGCAGGTGGAAACCTGCTCCAAAGCACCCAGCTCCGCTGAGGAAATAGAGTCCATCGACCAAGCCCCCTTAGCTACCTCCACAGCGCGATCCCTGGAAGCCCCTTGCACTCCTGGATTTCCACCTCCCGGCACAGGACTAGGAACACCGCTCACTCGGCTACACTCCAAAGGGCTGCTTCCACAGGGACCACCTGCAGGGCAGGTCCTGCCTTGGCCCCAGGAGCTCGGCTGGCCGGGCAGCCCAAGGCGCTCGCCCTTGCTCCCTGGCACCGCTCACTGCAGCGGCAGCAGGATGGGCAGCTCGGGGAGGCTGCCCGTCCCCGGCTCCGCGAGCGGCCACGTGGTGCCTTGGCACACACAGCCCGGGCATTGTTCAAGGGAGGCGGCTGAATCTGTTGAACGGCCTCAAAAATCTGATTAGTCACTAAACAGCACAAGAGGCAGAGCAGCGACCCGGCCTCAGCGCTGAGGAATGCGGCGGCACCAGCCCCCTCTCATGGGCACCACACAGAGCCCCACAGTGAGCCTGGGCACAGCGGGGATCCTAGAGAGCCTGAGCAGGGAGTTAGGGCCTCAGGGGGAGCCCCTCGAGGGGCTCACAGGCACCCAGCTGCTCTGCCCCCTCTGCTTTACCTGCGTTTCTGCCGCCACCCTGCACCTACGCACTTGCTGCGGCTGCGAGACCTCCAGGGCAGCACGAGTTCATCCCAGGTGTTGGATTTTGCTCCTTCCAGGGCATCTGCTGCCTCCTTCCAGGGCATCCAGGTTTAGCACCCACCACCAAGCACAATCCTTCTGGCTAACCTGACGCACCCCTAACTTCCCACCCTGGGGCCTCTCCTATAAGTGGCAGCATCTTGTTGCTAACGCAGATGGGTTTTATCCCCTTGGGACTTCTTTTGACCAACCTGTGCAGGCAGCGCCCGGCTCCGCAGCACCGAGCAGGTCCCCAGGCTGGACTGGTGCAGCCCAGAGGGCAACCTTGGAAACACGGAGCACGGAGACCAGAGCACATCCTCACCGCCGCCCAGCAGCAGGGCACCCCGATGCTCTAGCTCTCCACCTGCACCCTGGACCCTGCTGAGGACACAACCTTGGGGCACAGGACCCCTTCCAAAACAGCTACTTCACGTGGATCCCCTTCCTTTGGGCTACTCAGCAAGCTGTTTATTGCAAGGAAGTTTCTCTCCCCTCGCCAAAGAGGCTGCCTGCAAGAGAGAAAGTCGCAGCTCGCAGGGTAGGTGTGAGATGCATCAGCAGTTTCCAGCAGCAGGAGCATCCCTGAAGCTGCAGCAGCCGAGCCAGAGCAGCACACACCAAACCACTACCCACGTTCAAAGGGAAGCGCAGCAGCTCAGCACAAGCATCTCAGTGGTTCCCATGTCTAAGGGAACTGCTCTAACTTCAGGGTCGAACGTGACTCCCATCCACTAGCACCCCAGCAGCCCAGTGTCCGGAGCATGGGAGCTCAGGGAAACCTTCTGGAACTTTTCCGGCCTCCGCTCGGAGCCGCAAGGGAGGCGCCCGCCAAGGCTCCTCTGCAGGGGACAGCAGAAAAGGGAGCTTTTAATAGAAACACGGCTTTGACTTTTGACTCATTGCTGCAACTTTAATGACCGGATTCAGGGCCAGCGCTCCATCTCCAAGCGCGTCAGCCAAACGCTGACAGATTTAAGAGCTCTACGGAGCAGCCCCGATACCACCGTGGCGCTGCTCCAGGGAGCGGGTGCTCAGGCTGGAGTCAATGAGCATCTTGGGAACCTGCCCTGCTCCCGATCTGAGCTCGTCCTAGTGCAGGACATCAGGACAACGCTGCTGAAATGCTCCTTCTTCATTCCTGCACTTTCCCAAGGCCTCCAGAGATGCCAAGAGCACAAGCAAGCACAGGGATTTGTCACCTCAGGGCCAGGTTTCACAGCAGGAGCAAACAGGCACACACAGGGAGCAGCCAGGAGCGAGTCTTGGTGGGGCAGCTACTTCTGTAGGCTCCAACTCACCTCGTAACGCTGGTCATCACCACCACAAGCCACCGCACTTGGCATCGACGTGCCCCGAGACCGGGCACATCGTTCCTCGCCAGCACCCTGGCACAGGGACACCAAGAGCCAGGGACACTCAACCCCTAACACAACCAGCCTTGGGACAGGTGTTTTCGTTTCCACACGCAGCCTTTCAAGATTTTCAACCCCTGTGCAACATTTGAGCGAGGAGGCCACCTTTGCTCTTCTGAGTATTGGAATTCACAGTCTCAAGAGGGCAATCTTCCAGGACTGGCAGTTTTGGTCAAGTCATTTGACAAAAGAAATGGGCCTAAAGATTGGCCCTCAACAGTTCACCCTACCTCTGCTGAGGGCTTAGAGGTGGCCCTGGGTAAATAAGACACCCAATGACCACACAATCACAAACGTTGCTTCCCTACCACAAGACCCTAAGACGAGCAGAACATGAGACACAGAACATCCACCACATTTAGTGACAATTAAAGACAACACCAGCAGCTCTGCAACCACTGAGCCCTCCTCTTAAGGAGGGCAGACACCAGAAGCCCTTCAATGTCAACTGTCCCTTCCACTGCTCTCCCCACTGCGGGGAGAGATCAGTGGGGAAAACTGCTCCGAGGACAAGCAGGAGCCTTTGGGGCCACCTCGCTGCTTGGGGACACCGGCCAAGGGCTGCAGAGCCGCAGGCACGTGTGGGACCCGGCACGTCGGCGGGGCAAAGGGGCACCTCGGCCACCTCATCAGCGCCGAGGCCATCGAGACGCAACGGGAACGAGTTCCCCCTGCGTTAAACATTTTGCCCAATCATCCTAAGGGAAGGGGTGACCAGGAGTCCACGCTCGTCTCCAGTGAGGCCTTGGCACTTCAGGTCCGCTGCTGGGGGAGTTACGGGCCAGGCTCAAGGTGCACAAAAAGCCAGGGGGCACAAGCAGCAGCAAAAGAAAACCCACAAAGAACCTAGAGAACCCGAGCAGAGCAGACGCAGGACGGGACTGGGGAGGTCGAGGGGCATCTCCAGCCCGAGAGGCCTTCAGAGCTCACCCCAACTAGGGCCTGGGCAGCTCATCAGCTTTGCTGTAGCCTCTGAGCAGGAGCCGGGGCACCTCCAGACGTCCCTTCTGGCCCAAAGCTTCCTCATCTGATGCTTATAAACGCACTGCTCCAACCGGAGGAAAAACAAACAAACATTTCTGCTGTACAAGAGAAAGCTCCTGAAGCTGGACACACAGACCCTGGGGTTACACACTGCAACAGCACCTTGCTCATCACCTTGAGCAGCCCCACGCTGAACAAAACCACACCACAAACAGCCAGGGCCAAACACGGGCTTTACCAGCAGTAAGCGCTGCCCAAACAAGCGGCAACGCCGAGCGGCAGCGCGTTCCCGAGCCGAGGGGATCCTCGGCCCCGGCGGAAGCCTCTTCACCAGGGTGAGGAACCGAGGCGGCTCGGGCGGCTATTTCTGGTCCTCGAAGAAGGGGGCGGGGGGATAAAAAAGGAAGCCTGATCCCGTGGCCGAGCTCCCGAATTAGACTCGGGGCACCTGAGGGCTATTCTTGGCTCTGCCAGCAACTTCCTCAGCGTGCCCTGGAAAACGGAGGTGGATTCAGGAGCAGCAGCTCTGAGGCCTCTCTCAGCACTCGGGTCCTCCCGTGCTGAAGGAGGGGGAAATTGAGGCAGGGAATTCACTCCAGGGCATGTGCGAGGGGGGAAGAGCAGGTGCCCTAGGTAAATATACAAAAATTGGAGAGAATAGTTAAAAACAATGTGATTTTAAGCATGTGCAAGACTCGGTGCTCGGTGAGCGTCCTGCCACCACAGCGGGCATCTTTTAAAGACCAGACCTCCGAAACACAGCAAGGTTTTAAACTCGTACCAATCCCAGGGAGATTTAAAAGCCAACATATTCAGGTCAACCCCGGCGCAACAGCTTCAGCCTTGCGAGCCTCAAGAACAAACACTTCTATATTTAAGCACCAAACTCCTTGCAATTACCCGCTGTAACATCCAGGGTGCAAACTCTGCTGCATGTGTTAGCCTGGGTGATAACAAAAAACTCCTTCCTAACGAGAAACTCTGGGTGATAACGAGACTGACTCCTTTTCCTCCCTCAGCTGCATCAGGTTTGAGGTGCCAGCTCCACGAGGATGGCACTTTTGGGGGAAAATGAGTGCATTTGTTACCGAGGGCGCACAGGGAGCAGCACGCCTGGCTCCAACACAGAGCAGCCGCTGCCGTGGCCGGGCAGCAATGCAGATGTCACCTGTGATTCAGCTCTTCTGCCAGCGCCGAGGGACCACGCGATGGGGACACGAGGTGCCAGATGCAGGAGGTGGCCCTGGCTGGAGCTCCTGCCCCAGCCAGCAGCCTCCACAGGGCTGTTTATGCTAAAATTAACGCCAGAGGCAGCAGGAGCCCCAAGGATGTTCCCAGCTGGTCCATTACAGAGCACCCTCTGGCCTGGGAACACGGACACAGCCCATAAGTCACAGCTCCTACAAGCCCCTGCAGCCACGCTCCTTCCCCATTCCGTCCCTAGCTCCACACAGGGGGTCAGATTTGACTTGTCCCATCACCGTGGGCAGGCAGCATCGCACAAGCCATCCTCTAGCAGCTTCCCCTTGCTGCTCGGAGCAGGTTAGACTAGGTGACCTCCAGGGATCTCCTCCACCCTGAATTACACGCTTAGGGGCCCTTACTCAGGGATGTCCCACGTGCGGTCAGCGAGGGAAGGCAGCTAAGGGATTTGGGACCGTGCGGGCTCGGAGGCCTTGCTCCTGGTGTCGCAGCAATGACAGGTTATCCTGCAGCACCGGACAACACAACCTGGTGTCACGGAGCAGCAGGGACCTATCCAGCTGCAGCAGGGAAGGAAAGGATCAGGCACTGCTCCTACCTCCTCCTGCAGCCTGCTCCGCCAGGAGACCGTGTCCAGAAGCCA
This sequence comes from Nothoprocta pentlandii, assembly GCA_013398315.1. NCBI lineage: Eukaryota > Metazoa > Chordata > Aves > Tinamiformes > Tinamidae > Nothoprocta > Nothoprocta pentlandii. The sequence goes on along the minus strand of VZSG01001162.1, from coordinate 125,553 downwards.
CCGAGTCCAAACGGCTCCAACCAGAAGCGCCGAGAGCTGCGAGCGCTGCCCAGGCCTGGGGGGCACTGTGCCAAGCGCGCTGCCGGATCACCGGAGCGGCTGCAGCACGCGAGGCCTCTCCCATCTGCTCTGCAGCCACAGCCCAGCCTCTGCTGAGGCGGCCAGCAGCGCAGCGGGGAGGAAAGCCTGTCCTCCTCCCCATCTTGCAGTCAACCTGCCCCTTGCATGGATAAATCCCCCCAAAAAAGCTTGGGCTGGAGCTTGAGCACATCTGAAGCGCCCTGCTACTGCCTCTGGTTTAAGTCACTACAGGAAAGGATGAATCCAGTGGCTGCCCAGGGCTGCGGAGCCATGAATGGCAGCTCTGGGGCCTCCTCTCCAGACAGGGCACTCACCAAGGCTCCTTCAGGAGACAGCCAAGCACTCCCAACTGCAGCTGGGCTGGGAAGCTCACAGCAGGATCCCCAAGGCCGCTGCGTTTGGACTGCGCTGGAGACCCCCCCAAGCCTCTCCAAGGGGAGTCAAGGCTCTTCAGCAGGGTGTGCACAGCCCCCAGCACAAGAGGAGAGGCTGCCCTGGCCCAGGGCAGCTCAAGTTCCTCACCTTACGCTTCCCAACACCCACGCAAAGCAAAATAACCAGGGCATCCAAGAGAAGCTGCTGCAACCGGAGCTTTCAGAGCAGGATTAGTAGCAAATGCCATCAGGAGCCATCAGCAAGCCCGCTGCAATTCTGACGCTTACCCACATTTTATATAAGCTTTATTCTGCTAAGGACGAAACGGTGCTGACTTGAACAGGGTGCAAGCCGCCCCAGAGGACCAGGGTTTATACAAGCCCTGTAGCCTCAAAGTCTTTGAGAACGGGGGACCCTGGAGACAAGAAGTCCAGGACCCCACTCCAGCAGTGAGTCTTGGGTTACCAGATTGCCTGAAGCCCCAAAAAACCTGAGAAGGCCACCAAGAGGTGGCCTTGCCTCTCAGTGTCAGCACCAAGGGCCTTGGTGTGGGCAGGGCAGAGGCTCACAGAGGTTCCTTCATCTCACCCACCACCACGTGGGCACCACTGCTGGCACCACGGGCAGCACCAGGCTTCACCTTGAACAAGGTTGCAGATGGACTCTGAGGAGACAGCCTGAGCCTGTTGCTGAACCAGCAGCTTTTGGCACCGTGCACCAAAGCACAGAGCTGCAGCAGGGCAGCCAGAGCCCATCTGCTCCGGCCGTGCTCACCGGGATGCCGGCATCCCACGGCACTAACCCACAGAGCTGCTCCTTCCAGGACAGGACACCACGAACGGGCATGCAGCAAGCCTCAACCTGCAGAGACAGCATGGAAGCTTCTCCCCAAGGAAGGTCTGGAGAAACAAGCCCCTTCTGTCCACAGGGACGTGCACCAGGAAGCAAAAAGCACCCCGGGAACTGCTCGTACCGGGTCACAGCCGGCCTGGCACAGCACGGTTGACCTGCAGGACACGCTGCACGACACTCTGGGGTGAGACGAGCGGCATTCCCAGCACGGGCAGCCACGGCCTCCGGTGTGTGGCTCACCTGGCAAGTGTAGTGTTAACAGACTGGTTCCAGGCACACATTCCCGAGGGAGAGCTGGTCTGGCCCACATCGGCTCAGCGCAGCCTCCCGATGTAGGGCAGGACAGAGCGGCCACGCAGGCCCAACACCAACCGGGAGGGAGGCAAAATCCACACGCGGAGCTGCCGGGGCACTCATTATCCTGGCAAAAACTGGAACGAGACACCATTCCCTCGTGCTTCGAGAGCAGGGCAACGAAGACAACCGATACCAGCCAAGGGCAGCCCGGTCGTGCTGCCTCTTCACCCCGCTTACCTGCGCAGAGGGCTGGGTCTCCATGCGAGCGACTGCACGATACAAGGCTACGTGAAAGGGGCAGCGATGCTGCCTCCGACACCGCTGGCAGTGCCAGGCCTGGAAGTGCAGGGCCAGCTTCCTGCAGAAGCCCCTCCCTGTGCCCGGGAAGAGCAGCTTCCCGGGGCTTGATGAAGTGTTTCCAGCCCGACAGACCCAGTGGCAGCCGGGGCTTGACGCTCCTTGCGTGCTGTGAGACAGCAGTTCAGTCCCGCAGGCAGGAAGCGCAGGCTGCTCCCGCTGCGGCCTCGGGCAGGTGCTGCCGACGCGGGCCCGTGCAGCTGGCACCCTCTCAAGGGCTAAGAGCACATCCGTAGCGCACTACAGCGCCGGATCCGGGAGGAAAACGCATTGCAAAGAACTGCATGCAGGGCTGAGTGTGCCTGTCTGCAGGGGGACCCGCACGGGAGCGAAGCACGCAGGCAAGTCCAGCTCATTCAGGCCTCCTCGGGTAGGGCCGAACACCAGCCCCAAAGTGGTACCGATGGCAACAGGCCAAGCGGCACCACGACACAGCCCCGCATGCACAGGGTGACGCCGCAGGGGGCTGCGGCCGGGGGCTCCCTTCCGCACTCGGAGCTCCGGCCCCACGGTGGCTACGCACGGGGAACAGGAGGGCCCAGCTCATCAGTGCCCAGGCACAGGCCCTGCAGGGCACCACATCAGCAATATTTTTAGCTTGACTGTTAATTTTTCTGCACTTCCACCCTTCCAGCCGCCTCCCCACAGGTCCGTGCAGCTGAGTCACTGCTGGAACCTTCCAAGCGGCCGGGTGCCAGCAGCACAAACAGCTCTGTTCGGGAGCACCATCCCTCCCCAGGCTCCGGAGGGAACGCAGGGCTGCCCCGGCCTCACCCTTCCCGCAGGACCAGGGCTATCCTGCGGACCCCAGCGCTCGGGCCTGGAGTTGCCGCAGCCTCCCACGTGTCCTCACTGGCATCCAGAGTGCACACGGCAGCATCCCCATCACTCCTCCCGCGCTCACAGCCAGGCCAGGCCACCTGGAGAGGTCTGTCCAGCAGCTCCAGGGTGTGCACAGCTTGTCCTACTGTCCAGGAGCCTTCTGGAAGATGTTCCTGACCTGAGACCTCCCCTCTGCGCAGCCTCTGGAGGTCACAGGTTCCTCGAGTGGAAGGAGCACAGCTACTTTGTACCTTGGTCATCTCCTTCCACCAAAACTGATGAGACTAAAGAGAAGTGCAGAAGTGATCCTTTCCAGAGACACTGCGTGCTGCTCCCCAGCGGCTGCGGTCCCACAAACACCAGGAACGCACAGCCCGACCCTTTCCCAGACCCTTTCCAGGCACCTGCAGCAGGTGCCAGGCACTGCAGTCAGGGGGCAGTGGACACCAGGTCCATCTCCCATGGGCCACCTGAGCCCCTCCATCTCCGATGCATTCCCCTTCGGCAGACAAGCCCTTCCATCCGGAGAGCTGACTGTGTTTAGTCCCACACGTCACGCTCAGCACAGACCAGGCTCCTTCAGTTCCGATCCCACAGCCCGCACCCAGCGACCACAAGCTTCCCTACGGGGACCTGGGCACTAGCTGCTGTCTCAAGAGCGTGACAGGCTGGACGGCAGCTTCACAGCTTCATCTCTGCAGCACCCTTGGGTGCCTCCAGCAGCGGCTGAGCAGGCGAGAGCCACAGGACGGAGCCGGCGCGAGGGGCAGAGCGCGTGCGAGCGGGGCGGCTGCAGCCTCCCGTAGAGCAACGCGCCGGGCCCACGCGCACGGCCGCTGTAGGGAGCCGGAGAGGCCGCGCCGGTGCCGGCCGCGCTCCGGGCTCCGCAGATCCGCTGCGGCCCCACGGCGGCAGCCAGCGCCACTTGCTGGAAGCCCCGAGGGAGCATCCCCATGGGATGAGCAGTGCATGGAGGTGGCCTCCAGCACCCTCCACCTACCCAAACACCCACCCACTGCAACAGGGCGCCCAGGCAGCCCTCGGCCAAGGGCAGGAACGTCCCCATGGGCGGCAGCCCCGGGGCCTCCCGTGCCAGCCAGGCCTGCGGGGATGCGCTCCCCTTCTCACAAAGCGGCAGCACGCTGCTATAAAGGGATGAGTTTCTGTAGCAACCAGGCTGAACTTGTACAAACTCTGCCAAAGCACTAGATCTTTCCATGGACTGATACTCCAGCGAACACACTACCCTTTGCAAAACGGCGCTGTGCGGCCCTAAAAAGCTCGGAAATTAACTCTTGCCTGTCTACCACACCCCCCGCCGAGCGAGCTGCGTTAAGTTACTGCAGGCAGCAGCCCTTCCTCCTCCCGTCCGTGTGCAGTTCCACGGAAAAGCCGAGCACCTCCGGAGGAGTTAACGCAGCCCTGCCTGCGTGGGGAGCAGCCGGCACCCCGGGGGCAGCCGCGCTGGGCGCCAGCAGCAGCCCAGGGGGAAGGGCTGGGCAGGCAGCAGCGCGTGCTGCAAGCCCACACCCTGCTCGGCACGGAGGTCTGCGCCGCACCACAAGGGTTAACGCCGGGAGCCCTTCCCGCAGCATCTCCTGCAGCCTCTGCAAGGGGCAGCCCCGTGTGGAGGCCCACAGCACTGGGGGAGCCAAGGAGGCTCCGGCAGCCGCTCCAGGCAGCCCCAGCTGGGTGCTACCCACATCCCCTGGGCTGGGCACGGAGCATCACGGCCATCACGGCCCCTCCGCAGCCACGCACAGCCCAACCTGTCCCCAGGGACGGTGCTCGGGCTGCTGGGCACAGTGGGGCCTCACTCGTCCTGCCACCACACCCCCAGCCCAGCCATTTCTATTCCGCTCTCTCCTCCGCATCATTCCTGCGCCGAGGGAAGGACGAGCCAAGCACTTCTGCCTGCATCGAACCGGGAGCGGAGGGGCTGTGGACCAGGCAGCCACAGCCTCCCCAGCTCCAGCTGCTCGTCACCGCATCACACAAGCACTAGGGGTCACGAAGCCCCCCCGTCCCTAAGGGCCAGCACCGTGCTTATGCAAGCAATAGCTCCAGAGGGGCTCGAATAAAAAGGAACCCAGCAACTGTTGCTGCGTGTGTCAGCAGAAGCACTCACCGGACTGTGTGCTGGTTTGCGCCGCAGCGTCCGAGTCCTGGGTGCTCCAGGGTCTGTCCCACCCTGTCAGGTTGAGCGACTGCAGGCCAAGGCACAGATCGTTGGCGTCGGGGAGGCCGCGGGAAGACTCTTGCGTGGACGTGGGGAAAAGCATCCTGCTCGCCACCGCTTCTTCCGAGTCCTGGAAGTCTGCTCGGATTGAGAACAAACACAGGCTTCAGAGTTCAGGGATTTTTCCTCTTTTAAAGGAGGAGTTGTTTTCTCCAAAGCGTTAAGCCCCCAGCTGCGTCCGGGGAGCCGCTGCTTCCGCGACTGCGCCCCAAAAGGGAGGGCTACCACATGTCCAGAGAGCAGCCCCCCACCCCGCTCGGCCCCTCCACCTTCCTATCCCGCCTGCATTACTGACTGGGTCAGCATGTGACCAGGCTGCTGATGCTTACTGTGCTGCCAGTGACGTCACTCCGCCATGCAACACAACTGCATCAGCTCTTACAAAATAAAGGCAAGAAGAAAGGATGGATTTTGCTTTCCCCCCGCGCTGGCTCCCGGCTCCGGCGGGCGAGGGGAGCTCCGCGCGATCCCGGGCGGCAGCGGCGCGGCTGGGCAGGAGGCAGCGCTGCCCCCAGCAACGCCGCGAGAGCAGCGGCGGCGGCAGCGCCGACCGTTAGTTTTAGTGCTACCCGGCCCTCCGTCCCCGCCTCCCTCCCACCCACAAAACCCAAAAAAAAAAAGAAAGAAAAAAGACACACACTTTAGTCCTGGATGAGCTCCAGCTGCTGGCTCCAAACCAGAGGCCGATGCAAAGCTTTGCAATTCTGCTAGCACAGTCTGAGCGCTTCGGCTTGGCCACTGAGCCTCACTGACTCTGCAGTGTTTACCCCGGAGGAACGAGGATAACCTTCAAAACCAGCCCCGCTCTCCCCCAAACCGCGTTGTCCTGGCCAGGTCCGAGCGGGCACACGACCCCGCTCCAGCAGGGAGCACCAAGGCCGGGCGCAGCGCGGGACCCACATTGCCCCAGGAATTTTCACGGCCTATTTGTGTCACACCCGCCTGGTCGCCCCCTGCCCTGTGGGGTGTCCGTCAACCAACAGCACCGGAGACACCCAATTCTTGTCTGGGTTCCTGCCCTGCCAGCAGCCTCGGGAGACGCGGCAGGTTCATCACTGGAGAACCCCAGGCTGCTGCAGGGGCTGGTGAGAGCACGAGATGCTCGGTGGCGACTCCCCAACATGCCAGTCAGGACACTGCCGAGGGGGCAGCGGCCCCCCCCTCCTGTCCTGCTGCCATGGGACGTGTCACCCCCCAGCGAGGTGCTGCAGTCACTCCACCTGGCCTCACCGCATCCCTCCTGGGTCATCCCAGATGCTCCAATGGAGCCTGCAGCTTCTGCCGCACTGGAGCGACGCAGCCACCGCTGCCCTAGAGGAGCCCACACAGGACGCCCACAGCCGGCTCCTCCAGGCAGGAATCCAGCTGCTTCCCCAGGGAACGTCATCCCTGAGCGCCGGGGAGCACCAGCACTCCCCACTCGTGCTGTGGGCAGGTGGGCGAGCTGCCCTCTCCCGGCTCCGGCAGCTCGGAGCCCCCAGGAGTTCCCGGCTCCGGTAGCTTGGAGATGGCCTCGCATCCCACAGGATGCTCCCCTCCTCCAGCCGTACAACTACAAGCCCCAGGAGCAACCCAGGCACGTTACTACCAAGCACCCCAAGCAGTACTGAGCTTCCATCCAAGAGCAGCACCTCGCACCCACAGCAGGTTATTTTACTGCATTCATTTTCACATTTACCTTTCAGGTGGCCCGGTTTGGACAGGTCCAACAAACCATCTCCAACGCAGCTGTAGGGGAGGAGAGGCTGGAAACACACTGCTCAGACAACTCGGTTCCCACAGCAACCACAACGCGCCCATATGCATATGCAGCACTGCCACGTCTATGGAGATGCACAAGAGCTCTGCTCAGCCCAGGCCCCAGGCCTTCCATCCGTGGAGCAGCAGCTCCAGAGGTTTTGCCCCATCATCCCAAGATTAACTCCCTGTGAGCTGCGAAGCCTGGACCAGGGCAGAGACAACACAGACTGCAGATCTCCAATCTACCTAGTCCCTCACCCTGAATGAAGCCCACCACTGGGAAGAAACCAGGAAACCAGGAAAACAGGAAAACAGAGACACAAAGCGCTCGGCATAGCCTTGTATCCCAGGCAGGCAGGTTTCCCTTAGCTATCTATTTCCCAGGAAATAAGCTGGTTTAACAGAAACCAACCCCTCTCAACTTCTGGAGATCCACACATTCTTGTGATGGCTTCAATCCGCATTAAAGACGAGCTCCCTGCCCTGCTGCTTCCCCAACAGCTGCCCTGCAGAGCAAAGTTTCAGCTTCCCACCATCTTTAAGACGAGATCTTTTCCCATTCCAAGCAGGCAGCCAGCACAAGCCCGCTTCCCCTTTAAGCAGCTAACCACCATGTCAAAAGATGGATACAGGCCATGAAGGAAAAAATATCAGCTAAAAAAAAAAAGAATTTAAGTGGAATTCTTGAATATCTGTTTTCCAATCCAGAGTTTGGAAGTCTGCTACAAAGCAGTCAGTTGCTGATGGCAAACAAAACTAAAGATATTGGGACAGAAGAATTAATTTCCTATGGGAATTCAGTCTAAAGAGTCACAACTTGGAGTTAGCTGCAAGTAGTTGTTTTAGCAAGTTAGTTTAGCTGTTAGTAGCAAGTTAGCTGCAAGTAGCAGATACGCAAGTTAGTTTAGCTGTTAGTAGCAAGTTAGCTGCAAGTAGCAGATACGCAGTAGTTTCCCTTTGCCATCTGGCACAGCCCAAACCCGACCAAGCGCTTTGCCGCAGGCTTTTCCAAGCCCGGGGTGTAGCATGGGTCTTTCCAAGCCCATTTCTTTCCCCTCCCCGGAGTCGCTCCTGCAACTCAACCACCCTGGCAAAGGGAGCTGTGCTGCATCGGGCTTGTGCCCAAGAGCCTGGCTGAGGCTGAGCTCCCGCCTCGCACGGCAGCTAGGTCTCCGTTCAGCACCATCCAGGAGAAGCAGGTTCCCAGCAAGGGGCAGTTTTCCTTTCCCAGCGCTCCCCTCCACTTACGGCTGATGAGTCTTCGCGCAGGAAGCTGCGTCTGGGGAAGGGATCTGGTTAAACCGAGTCACCCGGAGGTAGTTCTAGCCTGGCTCATTTCCCTCTTCTGGTATGCAGTGTGGCTCCACCAAGCAGGCATTTGCAACAGGAAAATATTTGGAAAATTACAGCTTTGCCTGCACGGAGAGGACAGGCAGGGACAGGCACCAAGAGCTGTCACCCACAGGCAGCACATTAGGGCAGCAGGAGAAGCTCAGCTGGGTTCCATCCCTACCCCCACATGAAGGAGCTCCCTCTGCTCCACCATAGCTTGTTCTGGCCATCTAAGAAACACCACAGTCTCTGTTCAAGTGTGGAGACACACAAGTGCTCAGGCCTTGCAGACCTTGGCTGCTTGCAAAGCGAGCTAAAATCCAGTAAATTCAGCTTCTAAGACATAAACTGCAAAAACCAAGAGCTGAGAGAGGAAATTAAACTGTTAAGTGGCTATGAATGCAACAAGCTAGATCCCCCTCCCACTGCCTCTGCAGCCAAAGGTCTCCCCTCCTACGTGCCAACCTCTTGCAAAGCCCAAGCAAGGAGAAAACGCCACCGTGAATGAGTCCTGCACGCACAGAAGAGGGAAAGGACAAGCAGAGCTCAACAGCAGCGCAGGTAGGAAGGAGCAACCAGCTTCATGAGCAACAACCTCATGGACTAGACATCTACCCAAGGCTGACCTTTCAAGCCCCGAGAAGGGAGGGAGGCGAGTGTCTAAGCTGTTCAGGTCACAAGAGGGAAGAGCTCACAGCAGCACTTGGGCTTTCCACACCTTTGTGCACCTGCTTTCGGAGGAAGAGCTGCTTGGATACCTATGGCCCCCCGGGAATCGATGGGGGCTCAGGAGAGCACCACCAGCTGCAGGAGGTCTGTGGAACACAGGACTGAGCATCTTCCCCCGGTCAGAAAAAGCCCTGAAGCAGAGACAGTTGTTGCCATGTGAACTGCTTCCCAGTGAGCCGAAGGAGCTGCCTTGTTTCCGTAACCAGGCGCTCAAGGAGCCAGCCATCAGCCAAAGCAAGCCAAGGACGAGCGGCTGCGACTCAGCCTTGCTGCTCTACCTGCTTCTTCTGAAAGGAGGGTAAGAGATGCTGCTACAAGACTATTGCACAGGGCCCTGAACTGGGGTGCCAGGCCAGGAGGTCAGCAAACCTATGAGAAACCTGTGGGATCTATAGCAACGTGCAGCCAATTTGCATCTGCTGCAGGCTGCAGTCCTAGGCCAAGTCCATTCTGTGGAAGAACACGGCTCCACGATCTGCTCCTAAATGAAAATGTGACAGTTTGTTTCTATTTACTAAAAACTATTTTCCGTTATTTCCAAGGACAAATCTGTGTTGAGTCCATGTACTCAGAGACATATTAATGTCACACTGGAAGCACTAAAGCCAAAGGCATTACATGTGTAGCTCTCTGGGCATGAACATGTTTAATTTTGCTATTTTGGACCTGCATAGGAGACACAACAACGCTCTTGGTCAAAAGAGCTTCTCAGCTGCAAATCCAAGGTGAGCTCCCCAAATCCACCTTGTCCAGGCACCCTGGCAAACCCACAGCTGAGGGTGGTTGGGGTCATTGCTTCTTGTCCCCCCTCCCAGAGTCACACGCAGCAAGTCAGCTGCATCCAGGGCTATTTGGCACATTTCCTGGTGGCTGCAGGACAGTGAAACAGGAGCATTCACACTATAGAACCAGAGAGGACCTTTTTGGGTAGCTAAGCAAATGATATGTCATTATGTGCAACTGTGAGCAAGCAGGAAGCCAATTTAATTAGTTAGTCTTAGCATACATTTGTCCTGTAGTTTGCCTTAAGTAAAGCAGTCACTGAGGATCATCAGGACACGACAATCCACAACTAGCAGCCTTGACACTGAACTTGGCACCTTAAGCAACTCCTGACAACTGGAAAGTCATCTCAGCATCTTCCCATTCTTTAGACGACAGCCTGTCAACTGTATTAAGATGATGTCTCATTTAAACAAGCAGAGCTTAATGAAAGGGGAAATCAATGCTGCTGGTGCATCTGAAGTACCTATAACCACGTTAGGAACATTTGTTAACACACTGCATGCAGCTAGGACTAGGCATCTTAACTAGACTGATTAAAATGGGCATGCAAAGGCAAGATTAAGCTTTGCTCACAGCTTAATCTTGGTGTAGAACTGAAAGCTGCACCTACAGAAGGGCAGCTGGTCTCAGGAGCTGGCTTAACTTCACCCACAAAATCTGGTAGCACCATTTACCACACACAGCAGCCCAGCTTTTAAGCTTGGAAAACACGCAACCTGAACCACTACACAACAAAGGCTACCTTCAAATGCACAGCTCTGCTCACACTCCTCTTCAAATCCAGGAGGAATCTGAAGCTTTAAATTGAGGGAAGGAGAAACATCTGCTGCAAAAGTTCCTCAAGAACAGGGTGGCACCAAGAGCACCTCCAACACCAGAAGCCACCGAGCCACTGACGGCTCCTGTCTGCACCACATGCAGTCTTGCTAACTCCGCCTGAAAGGCAAGTGTTTCCAAGCACAAGGTGAGCCCCATCCTAGAAGCTACCAGACAGGTTCCACAATTAGAGCTTTCATCGCCAGCCGCCGCCACGCTCAGTGACCTCAGCCAAGGGTTTAGGAAGCTCCTGCAACAGGCACCTGTGAGCGACTGCAGCCAGACAGGCCCTGCACAGCCTGGGTCATCCCCGCAGGACAGCCAGGTCCACTGAGAACCACCACAAGCTGCCAACTGGAGCTTTAAGACGAGGTCTGCCAGGTTTGCACAACTCCACGTCAGCTGCAAGGGCGCTGAATAAGCCGGTCTCTCACATTGCTCAGGCTGAGGCCACGCTGGTCTCCGCACCAAGCGGCGCCTACACGGCGGCTTTGCTTCCCTAGCAGCACCAGGGAGGGATCACCAACTTCCACAGGCCCCTCCCTACCACGTGTAAGCTCCTTAATGCTGAAAGGGGCTTCTTATATTTATCCTGGATTGGCATTTAGTTTGACCTCAGGAAGACAACTGAAGAGCTTGAGGGACCACAAATAGATTAAAGCGTAAGTATTTCCCCTGCAGGGTTAAGTCTACTCCAAGCCCTCCCCACCAAAGGGGTTTAAGTTGTAAAACAGAGCTTTCATCTGTTACAACTACACTGCAGGTGGATCTCCAGGCTCTTCAAGTTAAAAAAGGCAGTAGGAAAGACTACACACACCCCGAGTCTATAGCCTAACTGCAACACAGAGTTTGCATCCTTCACAGGGGGTTTGACTTGGAGCAGTGGCCAGAGACAGGAGATGCCTCCAGCTCATAATTGTTCTTTTTTTCCCCCGCTCCCTCCACCCCATTCTGCTTTATGGGGTTACCTACTCAGAGCTTAGGGTCGCCAAAAGCAGGACCTCTCCTGCACAGCCTTGTCTGCCACTCTAAGACAGGGAAGGCCTAAGCTCAGGTGGGAGCACAGAGCTACTCACTCATTTGTGGATCACAGCTGTCCTAGGGTTCCTGCTCTTGCTGAGTGCCAGCCTTTTAAACAGAAGATGCTCGTTAGCACCATCATTAGCATCATGCCCAACAACTGCAGCAGCAGCCCATGCTCTTTACTGCTCCAGAGGCAGAAGGAGGCTCATGCAATCATTACATTAAGGCCCCAGTCACCTACCCAGAGGTCCCAACTCACATGCCTGACACCTGCCAGGAGATTTAAATGACCAGGTCCCCAAGGGTGCACAAGTGGCTGTGTCAGCAGCCAAGACTTCCTTGTGAAACTAGCCTCAGTGTCCTGCTCTGTCACAAACAAGCAAAGCTGCATTTGATGGCCCTGTAACACACCCTGGACAGCCCAGCCTCGTTCCACAAGGAGTGTTTCCCACAGGAGCTGTTTCCTCTTCCTATGCAAGTCCGTTGCTCCTCCACATAGTTGGTCAATGACAACCTGGCATCACCTTCAAGCAAGATATATCTTCCCGTAGCTACTGTACACCAAGCAGAACCTTCTCCAAACATTCACAGAAGGAACACCACAGAACTGAGACTTACTTGCAGAGGACTAGCCAGTCAGTTCATTCATCCATTGCCAAGTGGATGCCTCAGTCTCTCAAGAGAAATGTTTTACAAGCCAGTCTAGAAGACTGTTTACAAGAACGCCACCAAGCTCAAGTTCTGACCTTAGGATACTGCAGGCTACAATCAGTAGGTGGACCCTAAGCCCGGAGCTAACAGCCAACCTATCCAGCATCTTTACAGGAAGAAAGGCTCCCATGAGTGAGAATTATTTCTCCCCATCAACAAGGTTCACTTGCATGATTAAGCTGGAGCCTGGGAAACGCTTCTGCACCAACTTACAAATGGAATAAGAAGCACAGTTTGGATTTCCACACGGCAGCCAAAAACAACTCCTTATTAACTCAAAATAGTTCAATAGGGAGACACAGGAAAGTATTTTGATAGGTTTATTGCTCCCTTATGCTTCCAGGACATCAAGGTTAATTGTAGCATCGAGTACTATTGTTTGGGTGTTTCTGTCCCTCAAAACAGCTCAGTACAACTAACTCCAAACACATTCCTAACCTCACTACTGACCCCAATTCAGCAATTTCCCTATGCAACTGCCCAACAGTATATCCTCCCAGCACTGCTTCGCTAGCCATGTTTCAGGCAGTGTTATAGTTAGATGTGATCCTAGATGCAAACCACCTGCTTTGGAATCGCTGCAGCACTAGCACATGGCCAGGTCAGCCTCTAAAGCCCAGCTCCAAGGCCCTCAAACACCCCGGGGGATTCAGCAGTGCTGGGAGTCATCTGGTGGCCGTCACCTCACATCCCCAGAACAGCCCTGTGCTGCATCGGCCACAGGTGAGACCTGGTGTGAAGGGCTCGAGGCACCTGCTGCAGCAGCCCTCGAGACGAAACCAAAGCCAACGTAACAAGCAGGGCCTTCTGTCTCCTGAGGTCCTGCTGCTTCTACACACAGCAAGCGTGATTGAAACAGGCAAGCCAGAAAGTTAGCAGCATTAGGGCATGCAGGAAGCCCCTACAGCTGAATAGCTGATCCACAAGATGCCCAGGCACGGGTTTGCAGCTGCCACCCATTCGATTGAGGTGCCTAAGCCGAGTCTCTCCCAGCAACCGCGAGCAAAGCTCCCTTGCCCGCACAGGTGCTGAGTGAGGCTCTCATTTTATCCCCCCGTGTGTTTTGGTACCAGTCCAGCTGGCCAGCTTGTTTCTAGCAATGGCAACAATGTTTGCTGACCCTATAATTGAAGGAAGGGGCAGAGCAAGAGCAAACCAGGGCACACAGGCAAAAGGACACAGGGCTCTGGGCAGGTACGTTCACCTTCCCGGCACTGAAGGCACAGGAGCCTTTAGTGACACAAGGCAAGGAGGACCCAACTCTTGTGCTTGATTTGCACCAGAAGAAAAGGCTTCGTGCCCAAGCCAAGCTAGCAGCACGTGGGAAGCGTGTGCTTGCAGCACCGATGCCAGAGCTGCAAGCCCATGTTTGCAAGATGGTCTTCATCTGCATGCAGGGCTTCAGTACATTCTTAAGAGGCCTCTGGCAAACATGATTATTGAAGAGGCTTTTGCATTTGTAATACACACAGATCAGCCTTCCTGCCCACTATCAGGCTAATCCTGGCCCCAGGAGGGGCCGGCTATAAGGGAACCTGCTGGAAGCACCTACACCAGGAGATGTCGGATGGCACAGGTCAGGGATGAGGGCTGCTGACCTGCCCACGCAGCAGCCTGCAAGACACATTCACCACGTCCACAGCAACCCCGCCACGGCACCGACCCTCCGAGCCCCGCCACGGCACCTGGCAAGAGGTCACGTTTGCCTTTCGTGATCGGGGTGGTGCAGACGCCACTGAAATCCAGAGAGTTGTCCAGCATGGCATTTATTCTGCGGAATATGTCTGCATTGCTGCAAGTGGAAAGGGCAGGGGCATCGGGGCTGTCCCAGCAGTCCTTCAGGCTCCTCCCAGGATCTTCCTTCTGTTAAGGAAAAGAAGAAATTAATGTCATGCAAGCGAGTACACACCAGCCGGCTTTCAGCACGCTGTGGGAAAACTCTGGATCGCCTCCAATATTCATATTAGCAGTAGCTCCAGGTCCCAGCAACACTCGGGTCCCCGTCTTTGCACTGCAGAAACACTTGAGCAAACGGGGCCGCAATGGCTCAGCACAGCACATCAGCCCAGGGCTGTTCGGGTTGGTGCAGACTCCCCACGGCTTGAATGAACCCGAGCCTGAAAGCCATGGCTCCCAAACAGGGTTGGTGGCTACCAAAGGAGAGATCCGGGTAACAGATGCTCCTCTCCTGAAGAGTGAATACGAAAGAAAACCTGTGTCCCAGGCTGAGGGGACAAGACAGTGACCACCAGAGCACAGTTTCCTGCCGTGCACACCAGCAGAGAGCAACCACCCGAGCACGGGAGCGCTGCACACCCTGGAAGGGCCCGAGCGAGCAGCCCTTCCATCACTTCCAAAGGCAGCCTTGCGGAAAGGGCCACTTCCCAGCTACTCACGCATAGCCCGGCGGCCCTGGGGCTTCCCCCCGCACGGGGAGCTAAGCCAGGGCCTCCCATCCAGCAGCTCCTGGCAGGGAGGAGGCACCATCCGGGCACCCTGGCTCTGCCACAGGCCCAGGGCAGCCCCCGCTCTCCCCAGAGCTCCCTGTGCTCCCAGTGCCAGCCCAGAGCAGCCCTCCAGCTGCCTCCCCAGCTGCTTTCGCACCTCGGTGTCTCCCAGAGCCACTGCACAACAGCAGCAGAGCCTCTGCCTGAGCTTCACCTCCAAGCAGCACCTGCAGATCACAGGCAGGTCTCCTCGCCACCTAAAAGACTCCGAGGCTCCTGGATACGCTGAGCAGATGATGCCACTCGGTCCAGTTTCTCACCAAAGGGCAGGGAGACGCAGCCTCTGGGCCCGAGTCACTGCCATCAAGCAAGCAGAGCTGCAGCTAAGCTGGCAAGCAGGGCCGCAGCTCCTCCAGGACGTACACAAGCCTATAGCTTTAGGCCAGGGCACTTGTATTGCCACAGAGCTGCTTGATGCAGCTACTTCTTGGACGCATTCCTGCGAGAGCTCCGGGCCCCGCTTCCCTGCATTTCTCTTCCTGCTTCCTCCTCATCTTGGCTGAGGAGCACAACATCCCGCAGCTCCAAACTCACCTGGTGCTTCCAGGCAGGGCTGGAGGGGATGGTGGTCCGACTGCTTCAGACCATTAGCATCCACTGAGCACCAGTGCAGGGGTGTCTATCTGTTGAAAGGCTCAGCCCACCCTGGGCGAGGGGCCCTGAGCTCAGCCTACACTCGGCTTGGGGCTTCTCCTGTCTTTTGTTAACAGGTCGGGCTCAAAGCACGCCCCAGGCAGGCATAAACAGGCAGAGCAGGCTTTGGGTCAGCCTTATAAAAGGAAGCTGAGGAGCACAGGAGCTCAATTTAAGAAAGTATTGCCACTCATCTTTAATAAAAATAAGTGCCGCATCAGGGCGATTTGGCACAGGGGTGAAGCTCCATATTCTGCTCACGTTACTGCTGAAGAACCTCTTGCAGCAGGAGGCAAAGCCTTTTTTCCTAGGAGTCTGTGCTGGCGAGACAAAAATAAACTCGAGTGGCAAATCAACCGCCTGACCCATTCCTGCTCATTTAGCATCTGACGCTTCCCACAACTGGCAGCGCCAGCCCTGCTACAGATACAGACAGAAAACAGCAAGAACGTGGCTAATATTTTCCTCAAAAAAAACCCAAAAGCCTTTTACTTAATTTTAACATTAAGATTGTGAGGGATGCTCCGGAGATGCCAGCCCCAGTGCAGGATGGCTGCAGCACCTTGTACCGGGCACTGGGGGCAGCGACCACCTCTGCTCCCCGGGACATCATTCCGGTGAAACACCCTGCGATTCCCGGTGAATCCCGGGACACCAGCACAGGGCTGCACTGGGTCCCCTCCTGGTGAACTGGGACGTTTCGTGCAGCGCTTGACTGTAATCAGTGACCCAAGAACCACTTTTCCTTCCCACCGAGGTATAAAATCCCGAAGCAGAACAGGCACCGTTTTACCGGAGCGGGCAAGAATCCGGCAGGGAAGTGTGATCCCTGTGGTGGTCTAGCTAAAGCCATCAGAAACCCAACACTGCCTCCTGGGCTGGAGAAGCGCAGAGTTTTTAGCTATTTCAGCCCAAAGAAAGATGAGAAAGACCGTCGAGTTCAGCGCGCTGAGCGCCAAGCAAGCCGTTCCGAGGCTCCACGGCAGGCGCTCCCAGCGGGTCTCCAAGAGGAGCGCCAAGAGCACGGCGCAGAGCCGCAGCAAGGAGACGCTCGGTCACCTCCGAGCGGGGTCCCGGTGCACAAGAGGCTCCTCCGGGGCGCTCCGGGCCCCACGGATGGCACCCGCGGAGCCCCCGCTCCGCGCTGGGAAGCGGGAGCGAGAGCACCGCCGGAGACGTGCTTCCCGGCGAGCCGCGGGCGGCAGCTCCCGGCGCACGGAGCGGCGCGAGGAACGCGGGACCCCCGCGCTGGCCGCGTCCCGGGGGGCGACGCGAGGAGGAAGGGGCTGCCGCAGAGCCGCAGGGAAGCGGCCGAGCGGAGCCGGGCACCGGCCGGAGGCTCCG
>VZSG01001162.1:57152-84865 GCA_013398315.1 Nothoprocta pentlandii | reverse complement strand
CAACCACCGCTTCATGGCCAGCCTCATGACGGCCGAGACCTGCGCCAAGCTGGAGCCCGAGGACGGTGCGCGGCCGCTCGCGGCGGGTGGCGGGCGCCGCGCCGCGGGGGCACCACGGGTGAGCGGCCCTGGCTTTTGTGCAGCCGATGAGACCGTCGATGTGACGGGCAGCGAGCCCGAGCGCGCTGCCGGTGAGTACCAGCTCGCGCCCTACCCGGCGGGCAGCCCCGAAAACGTCTACGAGACCTCGGCCCGTCTCCTCTTCATGGCCGTCAAGTGGGCCAAGAACCTCCCGGTTTTCTCCAACCTGCCCTTCCGTGACCAGGTGGGACCGGGGTTCTGGGTGCAGATCCATGGGTACCCATGGGCACCCCCAGGCTGCCAGGGAAGGGGAGTTTCCAGGGGATGCGGGGAAAAGAAGCAATGGGAGGGGGAAGATTCATCACACCTTGTGGTGTTGGGCACCAGAGCTGACCGGATAGCTGGCTCTGGGGTGCCATCAGTGCCACCTGGGAAATGTCCCTCTGGGGACACTGTTGCTGGGAAACATCCTTCTCCAGGAGTGCTCTGGTCAGATGGGGAGCCAGACGGCGGGAGCTGGTGCCCCTGGCCGGGGCTGACGTTGTGCCTGCAGGTGATCCTGCTGGAGGAAGCCTGGAGCGAGCTGTTCCTGCTCTGTGCCATCCAGTGGTCCATGCCCCTGGAGAGCTGCCCGCTGCTGGCCGTGCCCGAGCTGGCGCCCGGCGCACCCGGCAAGCTGCTGCCCGCCCCCGTGGACGTGCGCGCGCTGCAGGAGACCCTCACCCGCTTCAAGGCGCTGGCCGTCGACCCCACCGAGTTCGCCTGCATGAAGGCCGTGGTGCTCTTCAAGCCAGGTGAGCTGGGCGGCCCCGGCCGGGGGCTCCCGGCGCCGGCCCCCGACCGCCCCCACACCCGCCCTCTGCCCACAGAGACCCGCGGCCTGAAGGACCCCGAGCAGGTGGAGAACCTGCAGGACCAGTCCCAGGTGATGCTGGGCCAGCACAACCGGACCCACTACCCCGGGCAGCCCGTCAGGTAGCGCCACGGCTCCCCCTCAGCACCCTCGGGCAGCACCCCGGGACCCAGCGGCACGGGGGCAGCCCACGGGTGCCGCTCGCCCTCCCCAGGTTCGGCAAGCTGCTGCTGCTGCTGCCGGCCCTGCGCTTCATCTCCTCCGAGCGCGTGGAGCTCCTCTTCTTCCGCCGCACCATCGGCAACACCCCCATGGAGAAGCTGCTCTGCGACATGTTCAAGAACTGACCCGCGCCGCCGCGGGAGCCTCCGGCGCTGCTGCAGGAGCCTCCGGCGCCGCGGGGCGCTCCCGAAGCGGGTTCCCTGGCAGCTGCCATGAGCCAGCAATAGCGATTTGGCTTTCAGGATCATCCCTGCGGGGACTTAGTCCTGCTGCTGCCACAGGGCTCGTGGATCCCAACATCCATCCCGGGAGGGGCAGCCTGCGGGAGAGGTGCTGGTGCTCGGGCAGCGCTGGGAAACAGCAGCGCCTTCCCTGCAGCATTCCCAGCGGAGCTGCTCCATCCCTGCTCCAAGAGGCCTTGTCTCCAGCTCCCGGCCCTGGGTGCCCCGCGCGTCCCCTGGTCCTGATGGGCAAAGGCCATCATGGCATCGCAAGCAGTTTCTAGGCTGCTGCTACCAGCCCCCGAGCCCAAACTGCCTTCTCCTCAGGACCAGCAGCCACAGGGTCCTTGTGCCCCCCAAGGATGGGGGTCCAGCAGGGCCACAATCCCTGTGCCCCACAGCGGGGGGGAACTGCCAGGCCCCAGCTCCCGGCGGGCTCGTCCGCGGCACAAAGCCGGTTCTTGCAGGTCGCTGCCTGGTCCTCGTCGCAGGCTGTGGGGGAAGAGGGGCCGCAGAGGCACTGGACACGGTGGCCCGGGGGTCCCAGCAGCGCCAGGACGTCCCACTTGCAGCGCCCCGCTGGGGACCGCCGCATCTCGCTGCTCAGCCCAGGCCGTGGCAGCGAGGGGCGCCCCGTGGATGGAGCTGCAGCTCCTGCGGCCACCACCGAAGCCACCCACCTCCCGGTGGCCGCCCGCCCGCGCCATGGAGCGGAGGAGCTGCGGGAGCAGCTGCCAGAGCTCCCGGGCCTGGCGGCAGCACCGCAGCGCTCGGGCGTCCCCGCGAGACCCCCGCGCCGCGCCGGCCCCGCCGCGGCCCCAGCAAACACAGCACTCGGCGCCACGTCCTCCTTTAATGCGCGAAGGGGTTCGCGGGCTCCTCGCGGCGCTTTGTACAGCCATACAGCAAACGCGTGGGACAGCGGACACAAATTGCACTTTTATACAGACGACGGCCTTAGTCCAGAAAGGAAAGAAAAATAACAATAATTTCCCCCAAATTAAAGAGACCCGGCGGACACGACGGTAACAGCTTGCCAGCTGGCTGTGTGACTGCACCCCACGCGGCCCGGGGGGCAGGATAAATCATTCTCCTTTATATAATTACCATTTTCTTTTTTTTTTTCTTTTTTTTTAAACAGGTAAATTTTATAGCGAGTATGACACAGGATAATATATCCTCTTACAATACATAGTTTTTTTCTTTTTTTAATTTACACTCAGCATACTTATAAATTACTTTTTAAAAAAATTTCTTCCCCAATAAAAATAATAATTAACCATACGCAGCCCCTGTGTCCTTTTCCAGTAGTAAGTACATTCACTGTGTACGAGGAGCCCGGCAGCTCCCCCGAAACCTCCCGGCTTTCCCGCTGCCCGCGGGAGCAGCCGGCGGCCTCCGACTCGCCGTGGACGGGAACGAGACTCCGGGTCGCTCTGCTGAAACCATCCGCTTTCCCCCCCCGCCATTCCCTCCACAAGAGAAAAAAATATAAAAATAATAATTAAAAAAAAAAAAAGGAAAGGCAGGGTGAAGGAAAATAGGAGCAGGGGAAGTTTCTGGCTGGAAGCTCTTGGGTTGGGAAAGAGGAGGAGGGGGAAGCCGGGGCTCTTCCTGCAGCGCCCGGCGCTGCCCGCTCGCTCCGGCCCGGGAGGAGCGCGGATCCGCGCCCATCCTCACGGCTCGGGATGCTCCCGCTTGGCCCCGCTCCCGACGTGCCCGGCCGGAAAGGGGACACCTGCCAGAGCAGCTGCTTGGCAGAAGCGGGGGGCAACGTAGGGCGAGCCAGTGACACAAAAACAGCCCTAGAAAGCCTCTCTATGTACGCACACGTATGCACACATACACGTAGGCATATACACATACATGTGTGTGCAGATATACCTCGCTTTCCGCCGCGCGCCACTGCAGGAGGCCGAGCAGAAGCGGGGCGCCCGGCGCGCGCTGTGGGTGCACAGCTGCCGAGGCGGCCCCGCATCCACCCCGGGCGGCAGCGCGGCCGGCTCCGCTCGGCTGCGGTGCCTGCTCCTTTCCCAGCGCCTCCTGGAGGGATTTGCGGGGCCGGGAGGGTTTCCCGAGGGATTTTCCGCCTTCATAACCACTTCCCACCTTCCCTGGAGTTCTGGATCCAGGCCTAAATCCCGTCCAGACCTTCTCTGCAGTGGAGGAGGCGCGGGGCGCTCAGACCCGCGCAGCCCGCAGGAGGCTCCCGCGCCAGCACTGCCTGCGACGCCGCTTCAAGCGCCTCTTGATCCTTGCAAAAAATAGCGGAAAAGGAAAAGAAAAAAGGCAGTTCAAGGCAGGAAGGATCGGGGCTGAATGACAGGGAGAGAAAAGCCACGTCCAGGTCTGGGCAGGCTGGGGCTTGGTGGGAAGCTGGATAACGCCAGCACTCGAGCTCGGCACCATGGCCGGAATCCAGCCCCAAGCGTCGGGATGCAAACTTGAGGGATATCCAAGGAAGACTCCAGGTTTGGCCCCAGCCTTGGCGCGCGGGAGTGAACGCCCGAGCTACGGGCGAGGTGCCGGGCGGCCCGTCGCGGTGCGGCCTCCCCCACGGGGCTCCTCCCCTCTCCCGGCTCCCGAGGGAGCGGGACCCGCTCGGCGGCCTCGGGACGGCGGCGCGGGCGCGAGCGCCGATGGAGGAAGCCACCGGGCAGGATTACAGGCGTCGAGTCATTAGCCAGTGCTCATAATTACTCACACCGCTTCTAAGCCGGGTTAATCGTGGTTCTATAGATTTCTCTTAAAATGTATGTTTATATACGTATTTTTGACGCGTTGCCGTTGAGAAATGGCCCTGTGGCTTTTCCCTCAAGTGACCTTCTGCCCTGGCAAAAATGAGGGGTGGGAGGCAGGTGGGTGGAAAAATGAGTTAAAAAAAAAAAAGTATAAAAAAATATATTTACAATGAACTTCAGTAACCAGAATATAAACAAATATAGCTTCAAGTAGTCCTCAATTATTACCATTATTATTATTATTATTAATCTTTTAATACTGATGGTCTTCAAAAGAGAGACGTTGGTTAGGTCAGCACGGTAAGGGCGACTTTGGGCAGCTCTTCCCTACCGCCTCTCCATGCCTTTCCTTCCAGCTCCGCCAGCGGCGTGCTGCCAACGGAGACCCTTCCACCGTGGCTTCCTCCCCGCCGCGGCGCTGGTGCCCAGCTATGGCTGTCGGCACCCGGGCGCAGACGTTTGGCTTTGGGCTAAGCAGCGGCCTTGGTTTTTTTCCTTTTCCTCCTTTCCCTGACGGTTGGCGGTAAAAAAATTCCTTCCCTCCTTCCCCGGAATAAATATCTGTCCGCTCTTCCCACCGTGGCGAGCGGGCTCCGCGCTGGGCTCCTTGCCGGGCAAGGGGGGTTGCGCCGTGGAGAGCATCATATAATGGCAGGCAAGAAGGGCTTGGTCCGCTGGGGGCCTCCCCAAGAGTTCACGGAGCGAAAAACAACCCAAAATCCCCCCAAATCCCCCAAAGCGGCGGCCGGGCGGAGGCGAGAGCTGCCCCGGAATGCCGGCGGCGCAGCGGGGAGGGGGCTCGATGTCCAAACCCTACGAACCCCCCTAGGGCCAGCGCTGCTCCTCGGCTCCGAGTGCCTCACACCATGAACTCGTTGCTGCCGAAAAGCACCAGCTGCTGCTGCTGCTGCTGCTGCTGCGCGGCGGCCGCGCACTCGGCGTCGGGCGCCTCGCGCGCCCGCTGCGGGGAGCTCTTGACGTTCTTCAGCTTCTGCTTGCCCTTCTCGGGGTTGAAGGTGCCGCGCGTGGTGAACTGGGGCCGCTCGTCGGGCCCCTCGAGGCCGGCCCTGGCCTCGGCCGCCCGGTAGAAGGGGGACTTGGAGTACATCTGGAAGCGCTTGCGGGGCAGGTGGGGCAGGCAGGAGGTGGAGGCCGGTGCCGAGGGCGATGAGGCCCCGTCGGGCGCCTCCGGGGGCTCCGGCTGCTTCCGCAGGTGCCTCCGCAGGCGGCCGGCGGCCTCTGGCTTGCCGGGGCGCGGGGGGCCCAGGGCCAAACTTCTCTCTGTAGGGAAGGGGTGACGGGAGAATTACCTGGGCATAACGCACCGCGTGGGATGTAGGCTGTTAAAGCCAATACCTAAAATATCTTTAAAGAATTATATAAAAGAGGCCGAGGGAGCCCAGTGTGTCGCGCCAAACCCTGCTGCCATCCCCATCGCAATGGGCAACAGCAGCTTCATGGAGGAGTGATCTAACCCAAACGCGCCCGGGGGAGCCACGCTTCGGGTTTACCTGAGCGGTCGGAGACGCCTCCTTCAGAGTCAAAGTTCAAATTTTCGGAGCTGTCGGCGGTGCCGATAGAGGCTTCGGACTCCAGAGTTTCGTCGTCGGAGGCCCGCGGCTCCAGCGTCAGCATCTCGAACGTCAGCTCCTCCCTGCAAAAAGAAAGCCCCGGGGATCAAAGAGGACCCAAAAGCAGAGAGCAGAGAGAGGACGAAACGAGCTTGCTTGGATTCGAGCTCAGGGAGCAGCCCCATCTCACGCGGTTATCTTGGATCCTTCCACCCTCTGCCCTTTGCGACTCACTTCTCCTTCTGCAAGCTCTCGATCTGCTCTGTGAGCACCCTCTCCTCCTGCTGCATGGCCGCTTGCTGCTGCTCCGTGACGTCCATCTCCATGGCCTCCTCGCTGCTCATCGTCTCCTCGGGGACGTCGGACACCGAGGGCAGGCGCACGGCGACGGGAGACGTGGGGCTGGGGTAGGTGCCGCGCCGTATGCGGCCTTTGCCCTGAGGATAAACACCAGCGTCAGGGACCTGCTGTGCTGCACGCCTGTCGGGGACTGCATGACCCATCTCTGGTGATGACAGCGTTGCCAGTGTCCTCTGCTCCCCAAGCAGCGGAGAAGACAACCTCTCCATCGTTCCCTGGCACGCTCGGTGTGTCGGCGCCCCAATATTCACACCAGATTGGAGCACACGCTAGAAACCGTCTCAAGTACAGCCCGGGAGATGGAGATGAAGCCCATGTACCCAGACAACCACATGCAAGTGGAACTTGAAAACTCCACGACACGACGGGATGCGTCTGGAAGCCCAGCCCGCCCGGCGCTGCTGGCTCCGCACGAGGAGAGCACGGACAAGACGCGGGCATGCAGGGCGCCGAGCTGCCCAGGCTCTCCAGCAAGGGACCGCTGGGGAGAAGCAGCAGCAAATGCTCAAGGGACACAGCTTGAAGCGTCCTTCAGAGAGACAAGAGCTGAATCCAGCACAGGACTTCCAGCAGATTGTGCCTCCAGCCTGCTGGGATGCAGAGAAAGCAGGCCAGGGCATCCAGCATCGGGACCTAACACGGGGTGAGACAGGTATGGAGCATGCAGGAGAACTGACTCCCTTCCTAGGAAGGCTGGAAGGAGCTCAAAGGCTCAAGTGGCCTCCTGACAGGAGCACTAGCGACTGCCACTGCGCTGAGGGACAACACAGCAGCAGTGCTCAGGCGCAAGGCCAGGAGCATGAGCGTCCCTTCTTGGGCCTTTCACCAAAATGGGGGAGATTTAATGCAGCAATGTGGAAACACTATTATTCTCCTCCCATCACAAAGTCAACGCCTTTGTTAGAACATCAGCTTTGCTCCTAATGCAGCGTGCCTGGACCTCGTTTCCAGCTCCCAGCTCCTCCGCGTGTTGAAGAGCTCTCTGGGCCCCCAGCTTTTCCCCACGCCCAGTTAACCGGACATCCCTCCCCGCCTGTCAGCGGGATGCAGCCCGTCCGAGAGGCAACGCTCCCTCCCACGGGACCCGCTGCCTCCTCCGCGCTCCCGACTCGCCCTCCACGCCGGGACCTGCGAGCGGCGGCGTTCGCTGCATTGCAAATAAAGCAGCGCCTTTCTGGTGGATTTTACCAAGACAAGAACTAGGGCTCACTCCAAAAGTTCCTGAGCTGTTAGGCTTGAAAAACAACAGCAGGGACTGTGCCAGCAGCACAGCTCAAATTCTGATCTTATCTGCCTCCAATCCCGTCACCACTGAGTGAAAACGGGACAGGAGAAGTGCCACGGGCTGAAAACTGGTGCTGTTCATTCACCTATTGGTGTCAAAGACATTTTTCCCTCGCCCTCGGCATCTGCTCTGCCTTGATACGTCCTGGGCAGCAGCAGTAAAAGAAGACAGGGAGAAACAGGGAGGGATAGGGC
Organism: Nothoprocta pentlandii; assembly: GCA_013398315.1. Lineage (NCBI taxonomy): Eukaryota > Metazoa > Chordata > Aves > Tinamiformes > Tinamidae > Nothoprocta > Nothoprocta pentlandii. The sequence goes on along the minus strand of VZSG01001162.1, from coordinate 77,337 downwards.
AAGGAAGGCAGAAAGCAGGGAAGCACGGAACAGGGGAAGAAAAAGAAACACCAAGGCGATGAGGGAGAGAAGGGGGATGCAAAAAGACACAAGGGGAACGGCAGAGTCAACCCAAGTAAGATTAGAGACTAGCGAAGAGGCTCTGCTGTGACCAGGAGAGCTCTCGGAGCAAACGCTGGGACACCCCACCGGGAGAAGGAGCTGCATGCAGGCTGGAGCGCGGCCATCCGGCACAAATCCCTATTCCCTGGCGGAGAGGGGGCCCTGGCCAGTCGGCGGAGAGGCGGCCGCCCGGGGACAAGGTCACGGACAATGCCGGTGGCTGGGATGAGCGGAGGTCACACACAATGAGTGGAGGGATGCGGCTGGCACAGAGCGCGAGGCAGCGGATACATACCGGGATCGAATTGCGGGTTATGCTCATAAATCTAACTGCAATTAGTACGGGTTTCTGGATTAGAGAGGACATGAAAAGGAAAGCAGAAGGTTAGAGTGCACATGCCGGCGCCGCTTGCACAGAGCCGCTCTCGGGGGCCGCGCTCTCCGCGGCGGCACCGCGCGCTGCTGCGCCAGCGCCAAGGCCGAGCCCCAAGCTTGGCAAAGGACTCCGGGAGCCCGGAGCTCGCGCTGCTTGTGGTCCCCAAAGCAGAGCCCCCCCGGTCCCACGGGCCATGCGGGCGGCAGGGCCTTTCCGAAGGGAGAGGCTGCGGGCCCTTTTCGGCAGCCAGGCGGACGCAGCGGGTGCTGCAGCTTGCTGGGCTCGCGGCAGGGCGGCCCCAACGCGGCCCCTCCGTCCCCAGCCCCCCTGGAAGCGTCATGGCTCGGTGGGATGGTTCGGAGCTGCAGGGAAGTGACAACGTTGGGGAGCCAAAGTTCCCCATGCGCTGGGGAGGACATTCACGAGCTAAGCTGCACCAAGAGGGAGCCCAAGCAAGACCCTGGCACAGGCAGCTCGGGCCCCGGTGTCCCTGGCGCTTGCGTGTGGCTGGCGGGGCCATGCCGAGGGCTCAGCGCTGCCCGCTGATGGATGGAGCTGCTCATTAGCAGGGCGGAGAAGGGGCGCTTCAACCCAGGGCCAGTGCGCTCCGGTCTGCAAACCAAAGCCCGGAGCGTGACCATGAGCTTGTAAGCCCCAGTGACCACGTTTCTGGGGTGCCTCCTCTGGCTCCTGACCACTGCCAACTCCTTTGCAGGATTCTGCTTTTGCGTAACTCTTGGGAACCGTCACAGGGCTGAGGATGAGGCTCTGGGCTGTCCTGGATAAGGTGGTTTAGGAGGTGCAAAGAGTTAGGGAGGCTGAAATAAGCAGGAGAAGACAAGGCAGGGTTACTCTAAGTGAAAGGAGAGGACAGGAGAGAACAGAGGTGGCTGCTCAGAGCCCAGCAGCGGTGTGACCTCCCTGCAGGAAGACACACGTCCTCCTCGGTCCCAACAGACACGATGAACCCACGTAGCCGTTCTACAAAAACACCATGGGAGCACTTGATGCCCCTCTGCTGCAAAACCTCACGTAAAAGGGGCCAGGGCACTGATCTAGGAGGCTGTAGAAAACCCTCTGGGAACAGCAGGAAGATGTGATCAGCCACAGTGCCATCCCAGGTCTTACCATGGATCTGCGGATCAAAGAGAGGCGGCTCTTTGCTTTGTTCTCAGCAAACTCCAGGCTGTTGATGTCCTTGAGACGAGCCTTGTACTTGTTCATCTGCTCTATGACAATTAATTCCACGCAACTGAGGGGAGGGGGGAAAAAAAAAAGGCAAAAAGACCAAATTGGAGTTGAAAATGTTTTCATTTTTACCTGAGCTGTCTACCTGAAAGCTGTTCACCTGAAAGAGACAAGTCTGGGAGCAAAATCATGCCTTCAGGGTAATAAAATTACACTTCAGCTACAATCCATCCTCTAAAAAAGGTCACTAAGAAATTTCTCACAATGACTATTTTGGAAAATTGAGTCATGACAACACAAGGTAGGCAGAGGAATTGCTTCCAGTGAGAATATTTCTGGCATTTAAACCCAGAAATTTAAACCTCTGTGAGCAAGCATCATCTCCTGCATGACAGCAAGCACAGAAGAGCTCCACATGAAGCTCACGTACAGATGTCCAGTACGAGTACGGCTCTTGTTGCAGGGATCTCCAAGCCCTTTTGGGTCTTCAACAGCTTTACTTTAACACATTTCTTTGGAGGCAATGCAACCTCTTACAAAACCTTAGGAGAGCATCCTTCCCTGGATGACTTCCCACCACAATCCATCTCAGATGCCTCAGTTGGGCACTTTTCAAATCTATTTAGAAAATCTCTTTAGTATGTGCTAGACTGAATCTGTGCTAAGCGCTTTCCTTTCTTCGTAAAATGTTTGGGATTATGTCAAATAAAGAAATGTAAATGAGCAATGTTAATGTGTTAACTGCCAATCAAGAGCATCAACTCCTCAAAAGCCCAAAGTAGGTAACAACCAACATCCATTTTCCATAAACGTGACTAATTAGAAAACTCCGTCAGCACAAGGCCCACAATCTCCAGCTAAGATCTGTTGGACACAGGGGCTGCAGAGACCTTATAGTCAGGCTCTGGAGCACGAGCTGATTTGCTCTTGTGCATTCTCAGTCACTTAGCATGGCTTGTTCTACAACCTCTCAAGCACGGAGGGAATATGAAACGGTTCATTAAGACCCACTTAACATGCAAAACAGGACAGTGCTTTTAAGTTTTCCATGCTAGAGGATATTAACTCTCCCTACGCTGCAGCCATGTGACCATACTAATCCTCAGCATCATTTTGAGGAAGCAGGGACTAGAGTATTCCAGGACGTGGATTATTTCCCGTGTTCTTACGTGGTCGTTTTGCTGATGTCCTGAACACTCTGCAGTGGGTCCGTTGTATCAGGACAGCGCAGGATACAGGGAGCAAACACAATCGCCAAGGCATTAGCTGACATTCGATTGGTCTCTTCCTGGAGGGCAATCCTAAAAGAAGGAAAAAAAGGGGAAAAACAAGTAGATTAACAAAGGTGGCAATTCCAATTCACGTCCCTCTGTGAGGGGAGAAGCTGTGGCGAGCACGAGGAAGAGGCTGGCACTGCCAGGAGGGCTGGCGCTGGCCGGACGAACCTCACGAGGTGGAAGATGAGGCGCTCCAGGGTGCTGAGGTGGGTGCGGGACAGCTGGTCGATGACCGAGTACACTCCCCGGACCGTCTCCTTCCTGTCCTGCAGGCCTGCAGGGGACACCGTCGCTGTCAGGGCTTGGACGGAGCCTCCTCGGCCATCCCAGCTTTGCGGAGGCAGCTCTCCACAACCAGGAAAGCCCAGCTTGGCACCCGACCAGCACCCACGGCCTAAGGTAACAGCTCTCCTTGCTCACACACCTCTCCAATCACCCTCCTCTCACTTCACATACTCAAAGACACTACTAAACTGCTTTTTTTTTTTTTTTTTTTAAATAAAGGCTCTTCTGCTACAGCTGGCAGCTGAAAAATATCATCACAGACACAATTAAAAGTTCCCATTTATACCTGCTCATGGTATTTAAAGGAAGGGTTAAGTTCTTAATACTACTGCTCAGAGGAGAGATGATTTGGCTGCTTGTCAGGCTTGAAGCCTCTGCTGAGCCGTGATGAAAACGCACTCTGCCAAACACACATGGCTCTGCATGGTCTATAGGTTGCTTTCCATAACAACAGTGGCCAAAAATTCTATGTTTCTCCCAGCAGCAGGGCAAATGAGAGGGGGCAAGAGCAGCTGAGCAGACTGCAACCTCAGCAAGGCGTCAGCCTCCTAGAGCTTCCCTCTGCCCTGGCCTTCAGTGCCCAAGGGGAGGCCTTACCCATAGCTCGCAGGAACTCCTCGTACAATTCGAAGGTCATGAGCGGGTTGGGTAGATCTCTGAGCCACTGCTTGAACACGCTGGCAATGACGTGGATGTTGTAGTCGTCTAAGTTGACGTTGTCGATGTCTGCGCCGCAGGATGCGGCAGCGGGTCGAGGAGAGAGCAAGCAAAAACACCCCAAAGCAAGCCGTCAACACAGGGCCACAGAGGAAGGCAGTGCACGTGCAAACTACTCCTCCAAGACAGAAAACTTTACAGGGATGCCCCAAACTACACGGCATTCAGTTGCAAGAAACCTGGCACCTGATTTCAGCTTCACACATTAAAATCCCACACTCCACAACTACCTTTCCCAGGGCAAGTGGTTTTAGGGAGGAAACAAGATTCCTGAGGAGGACTTAACTCGATGAGAAGGATCTTTTTCTCATGCATCTGCACCCAAAAAGAATGAATAGATCACACAAAGATGGGTCCTATTGTGGGAGAGAGAGTTGGCATTTGGCCAGAGATGGGAAAGGATGGGTCACAATTCCACAACATGTTTTCAGGGACGGGAGCAGAGCTCCTCGGCCCCATTGAACTCGTCTGAGCTCCTTACATCAAACCTTGCTGCTGTGGAGATTTTGTCCCTATTTGTTTTTTTTTTTTTTTCTCCCCTTTTTTTCACCTGTATCGAGCCCTTGCCGCAGCTCCTTGATCTTGTTGGTGGAGCCCGACTTTCGGTAGATGCCCTCGGTGTAGAGCCCGTGCATTTCGATGTAGTTGATGAGCTTCTCCACCAGCACGGGCACCGCGCGCTCCTCGCTGGTCAGCCGCGACAGCTCCACGCCAAACTGCCGCGACGAGAGCTCCGGATCGTACTAGCAGGGAAACAACAGGAAAGGTGCCCTGAAATCCCCTTAAAAAGCCCCAAAAGCACCGTCTGCCTGACACCGCATCGCGCTCGGGGCAGGCTGTTGTTCAAACCACAACGTGTCTAAGCTGGCCTGGGTTACCTGCAAGTCAAGCCAATAAAACCTCATGCAACAGAGGCCAAGACAAGCCAAGAGGCTTAACCTCAGCCTGACGTTTTGCAGGGCTGTCGCCAGGTCCAAGAGCAACCCAAGCAGGCACAGGCCAGGCTTGCTGCTGAGCTGCGCCAGAAGAGCAGCTCTTTAAACCAGTCTCCAGGCACGTGTGAAGGGGTGGAAGCCACGACAAGTCTTGCTCATTACTCCAGCAATGAGCAAGAAGGTGGTGGAACAGGTGACAGCTCAATGCTCGCCTTATGAGCGCCCTTCCATCTGGTTTTCGCTTTCAAGGACATCCTTTCTCCAAGGAAAACTGTATCGACATGAGAGATCTGGGAAGACTGCCATTCTGTTTAGTGCTCTATGCTAAAAACAGACAGGGAAATAGTCTTGGGAACATCTGGTTTCAGCTTCTAGTTCAAATTCACAATCTGCTGTTCTACCATCACTTAACCTCTTGGTGCAGGGTCTATTTGGCTGCAAAAACTACAATCAAAGGCAATGCCACTAAAACTGTGCGTTGTTTCACTCAAAGGGCCAAAACGACTGGCATCAAGGGACTCCAGAACACAAGGGCAAAGGCAATTCCGCAGCCACCAAGAGGTGCTTGGCATTCTCTCAAGTCCACCACAAGCCCGAAGAAACAGATCTGCTCATGGACAAGGTCAAAAAGTAGATACAAAATTGACTGTTGCCTGAAAATAAAGCCCTTCTTAAGGCATAAGACGCAGTCTGTGTACTCCGTCTTCTAAGATCAACCCTCAAAAAAGTTAATCCATCAAGTACACAGGAAGCCAAAGCCTTCCAATGGAAGGCCCTCAAACCACCTGTGTGAAAAGCCCACGTGGAAAAACCAGAAATTCATTTCCTTGCTTACAGCAAAATGACTTCCTTTCGAGTTGGAAATCTCCAAGGAATATGAAAACTCCGAGTACCTCCAAGCAACTCTTTAGAGCTGTATTTTGGGTTAGGATTTCATTTCTCATGAAGCTGCAGTACCACAAACCAAGGAAGGGCACTGCAAGCTCTGCACACAGCACAGGCTTCGATCATATCTGTTATCTTCTGACACCAGCTGTACCTTTGAAGTCTTTGGAAACTATCAGTGTGTTTATAGCTCTGTTTAATGCAGCTGTAAAGCAGGGAACAGTGGTGCAAAAGGTACCGAGTGATATGAGTCTCTGTATTACTACCAAAATCCATATAATTAAAGAATATTGTTTGGAAGAGACTTCTTGAAGGTCTCTACTCCAACTCCCAGGCTGAAGGGTTGTTGCCAGAATTGTATGGATTTGTGTGCATGTAAATATTTCCTTTACACAGCAAGGACACCTTACACACTTTTACATATTACATATAATACATATATTATCATTATATTACATATAATGAGAGAAGGATTGTGGTCTAAACAGCAAGAAAAGGAATGACATGGAACTTACCTTTTTGGAGCACTTGGTCGTGGTTTTAAGACAGCACTTCTTGTGACAAGCATATTTACATACTGTAACAACGGGGAAAAAAAGCAGTATTTAGCAATGTGAAACTTCAGGTACAAACGTGAGTTAATTCCAGCTCTCTGCACAAGTGTAAACTAGCTCCTCTCAGGATGAGCAGGTCAAAAGCACAGAGAATTTGCATTTATGGAGGGCAAATGTATTGCATCTGCTCAAACAACAACAGAAAAATTAACCTTTTAATTTTAAAGGCATCGTATTTATATCTTTGTAACATTCAAAAAAAAAAAAAAAAAGATCTGACACATCCACTCAGAAAATAATCCGTGATTCACTTGGAGCTATCAGCCACAGATACCCTTAAAGATGTTGGAAATAGCACCTAATTTTAACACTTCCCGTGTTGGATATCAGCCTAAAATACCAGACTTTCAGTATTTCCAACCTCCTCAAGGAGAGATGGGGAAACTGGAGAAAAAAAGAAAAAAAAAAAAGTCTTCTTGTCTCTGTTCCATTCCCGTGATCTCAAATGTTTGGATGTTTTGAAATCAAGTGGTCCGAACCAAAGGGACACTGTCACAGGACCCACTGTGAGAAGAACTCTACAGCCTGGAGCTGGAGGAAACATTTGTCACTCCTGTCCCACCAGCTCCCCTTACCATCCAACTTCAAGTGTGATTTAAATGCCACTTGATGGGTGTCCAGGCAAGGGACAAGATTTGTAAGGAAAAGTTCCCAAGCACAAAAGTAAAACTGCCATCAGGGCTGCTGCATGATGAGCTTAGTAGCTGACTTCTGAAACCCTTAAGATGGCCCTAAAATGATCTCTTTGTGAAAACACAAGCTATTGTGACTGAGCCATTGCAGGAAATGGCAGCGAACATCTTTCAGAGACTAAAAGTTCTCGCTGGAGAAAACAAGTATGTGGAAAGCCAAACAGCCCATGCTTACATTTACAAACAGAAGCCCTGTCCATGATCCAGATCAAGGAGGAGCAATATTCACAGTAGGTGGGGATGCTGTACTGCGTGGCCTTGAAAATGTGCCCATTGTGCTCTTCCACCTAGGACAAAATGCAAGGGGTGGCTGTCAGTGGTGAGTAAAAGGAGCTGGACACGTAGCCGGCTGCAAGGCAGGCTGATGAACACTCTATCGAGGCTGATGTCTTTTTGACACCCTCCTTTTAAGAACAAGGTTGCTATTTGCATTCCTTTTCAGAGTGATTACCAGCTCAGAGGTGGGTTTAGTCCAGATTTTCCTCAAGGACAATGACCAGGAGTGGAGACTTAGAGCGGAAGAAACAAAGGAAACAAAGTGCTCCTTTCCCTCATTTACCCTCCCAGCACCTTTAAACTCATTTTAAAGACTGTTTCAAGCAGAGATGCAGCCAGACCATCACATTCAAAGCCAGGAAGGCCTGTGGAGCACGTTTTTAGAGAACAACCTACACCGGTCTTTGTCCTGCAGGCAAATGTTGACCCAGAGCCTGTCATTTTGCATGCTGCTGCTCGCAGTCAAATCAAACCATCCTGCCCACGTTGGCAGCACATTCTTTTGCAGCTGCACATTCAGCCTGTGATGTCCACATCTCACCATGGGGCAGCTTCCTAGCAGGTCTCTCACGGGGTGTAATTGTGGCCATGAGGACATTATCTCTTTAAATGGACAGGTCTGAAGTGCTCAACTCACCACATCTGCCTCTTTTTTTCTTCTCTTTTTTCTCTCCGTTTTTGGCACCTAGTATTAAAAAGAGATATAAAGTGAATTTATGCACAAGGCCCACAGAGGACTCCGCTCTAACCTCTTCTGTCTCCTTCCATCCCCACCAGCACCAGGACAGTCACTCCAGGGAGCACTGAGGATGAGGAGGGACGGGTGGAGACCAGCCTCCTCCCCTAGTGGAGCTGGCCCTGATCTTAGCAAGCCCTGCGACTTCAGCATAGGGTCCTACCTGCCACATATGCTCGCTTCATCTCAAACCTGTCTTGAGCTTTATTCAAGCATATGGGCATCTCTTGAGGTACCAGGGCTAAAATAGCATGAGTTTGGCTTCTATGCCTGTCAAATGCCTTCTATGCCTTTCATTTTAAGAAATCCCTTGGGTTCAGATTCAGAGATGTCATCTCAGAGTGGGCATTAGCTGTTAGCCTGGCTCCAAGCCCAGCATCAGCAGCCTCAAGCTCTCCCATCTCAGGCAAGATGCCAGAGTACCTGGCACAGCCCTGCAGCTGCCACTCAGCTCATCCCAAGAAGGACTGTCCAGAGAACCAGACGAGATGGTGTTTGCTGTGCCCCATGGTACAATAAACACCAGCTTCCAAGACCAGCCTAAGATCCAATGGTTGCTCTTGCAGGAAATAGGGAGAGGAGAGTGAGGAGCTTGTGTTTGTGAAAGACAGCAGAGGCAGCCTGCAAGATCTCAGTGCTTTATGGACCACCTAGACCAAGAGCACTGACCTGAGTGGGCACCTGAACATGCTCGCAGAGCCCGAAATAACTGCAGAATCTGTACCTGCCTTTCCTCATACCTCAGGATCAGCAAAAATAAATGATCACCAGGAAGGGCCTTTCCAACCAGCCAGGGTAGCAGTTCTGCCCTGGAACCCTCTCCACCTGCTGGCAGTGGCTGAGCGTGGGTGACTCCCTCTCTACAGCTCTGTGCTCAGCTCTTTCCTCCTCCAGAATCTCAGAAAGCCACAAGCTGTGTCCCTGCAGACATGCTCAGGGCGCAGAACCACCCAAGCACTTGGAAGCCTCACTTGAACCTCATCCCTGAGGTCTCCCCACCTGCTCCTAAGGGTTCCCACGCCAGAGTCACTAAGGTGACTCTCCTCTCCACCACGTCACTGTAGAGGTGCTGCCAACGCAGGCCCAGCAAGGGGATCCCCAGGGAATCCCGCCAAAGTTCTGGATGAGGCAGCCCAGGGCCATCTCCCACCAGTGACCTCCTTGCTGAATGAGAGCAGGGAGAGTTGCCAGGATGAAGCAACACCGGCCCTGCTAAGTGAGATGATGTAACCTCTTTCTGGTGGTCAGGGGCTAAGCAGAGAGAAGACAACAGTCTCTAAGGTTTCCAGATATCTGCAGAGCACCACCCTATGGAAAGACAGTTTACAACTCTTCAGTGGGCTAAGAAACAAGTGATAACTACCTTCACAGCAGTGTAGTCCAGGGGCTTGTATTCTATCATATATTCATCCAGAAAGACTTTGAAGGTATTGACCCAGACTTTAACTGGAGACTCACTCCAGTCTCTCTGTTCAAGCCGCATGGTCTTCTCCAAAATCTGCTCGAACAAGGCATACAGGTCCTTATACCGGATGCTCTTCCCATCATCCATCTTCAAATAAAGAGAAACAAAAAGAAAAGGGATTTTTATACATTTTTATAACGTTATGAGACTGAACACACAGAAACACCTTTCATTTGGGCTAAGCAGAACAGGAATGAAAGGCTGGCACCTTTGTGGCACTCTGAGCACCTCATTTCTCCCGAACAGCAAGGCTCCTGCTTGATGTGCTGTTACCTACCGCTAACGCCGAGGAGTAGAAGCTGAAGATGTTTTGCCGGAACTCCTTCAGTGCCTTTTTGAACACGACATCCACCAAAGTGTCCTTCTTGCTGTCCTCATTATCCAGTTCATTCATCTGGGAAACCAAAGTGTTTTATACACTAATTATGACTTGGGTTGAAACAGCACACTCTGTAAGCTCAGCATCATGGGTGAACTTGAGGAGAATAGTCTCCACTGTGCAATTGTGGTGGTTGCTACTGTTTGTAAACTTAGAAATGTGAGAACTGCCCTGGGGTTTCCCTTTCCTAACCTCCTGCGTCGCTCGCTTGCGATCGCGTGCATCTCAGAGCAACGGGAGAGGCAGAGCTGCTTGGTCTGGCATTGACGGACCCTACCTTTTTCAGGAGGAACTCGTCCATGCTTTTCAAGTCGCTGGCGCTGGTTATGATCTGCAGCGAGTCGTTCTGCCACTGCACGGGCTCCAGAGCCACGTTGCTGATCTTGACACTGCGCTTGCGCTTCACTTTGGGAGACGGCTCTTTGTTCTCCTTAAACTCCTTCCGATAAAGTCCCGACAGCTCCGGACTCCGTGGCGGTGTCAGGTGGTGAGGACCCAACTCTGCAGTTGATAAATAAGAAAGGGAAAAGGTAACCAAGCACAGGTTAGTGATCTTTTCCTCTGGCCATCCAGATATGCCATAGCAATGTTTGTTTGCACCCAACTTCACTGAAGCTCTATTGTGTGTTTTATTTCTCGGTGGAGACACCGAGAGTGGAGACAGCTCCATGAGCAGTGGAGACAGCTCCATCAAGCCGGAAGGGAAGAAAACGTGTTTTCGCAACCACCTGAAGTCTAAAAGAGAAGCAGAATCCTTTCTTTGGCAGTAGTCAAAATCTGCTTCTTGATCAAGGGTCAATGAGTGAAGAATCAAGTTTAATTTCTCAGAGTTGTAACCACAGTAACATGGCAAGGTAACATGTATGAAAAGCAGTTCTGCCACTAAAATAAGGAGACAGGCTTCTAAATGAGCCCGTGGAAGGAAAAAGGGCTATATTTATATAAACAGTGAAATTAAATTTTATTTTCTCCATTGTTTTTTCCCTCTGTTGAGAGGGGAAACACCTGTTGATGGTCAGATGGCTGCAGTGGGGATTAGCGATATGGGGATCATATCACTCCTGGAAAACAGAATTCCAAACACACTTATAGTCAGAAACCACACATAGTCAGCACACAGCACCTCCTTGCTGGGAGGGAAAGAATCTGGCCCATATCCTAAAGTGGTAATTTCAATTTGTAAAACTGTAACATAATTTGGATTTTTGTTGTTGTTTTCATAATATCACACTTAATTGCATAATTTAAGATTTTTTTAGCTTTATTAAGACCACGTTTACTAACCTCCTAACTCTAACCTTGAGGTTGGAGTCATCTGTAAACCCAAGGAGAACGCTCTCCAGTCCACCAGGCAAAGCACTGGAAAATATATTGACCAGCACTATGCCTGGTCCAGAAAAGTCCAACCAGCACATCCTTTTGATTTGTGCAAACTCTACCCTCAGTAGGGTTTTCTAACTCATTTTCATAAATGAGTTCCATCTAGACCATGCATGCGATGCTGTAGTTTAGATATACCAGGACCCTACAGATAACCTCATTTTCTTAAATTCTGATGTTCACCTGAGTCATTACATATTGGGTTTAAAAGCCCAAAGTTAAAAGTAAGGTACAGTTGGCTTTAAAGCAGCTAATGCAACTTTTCTGCACCTTTCATGTCCACGTCCTGCAAACAGCACACGAGCCTGTCCAGTGCTCAACCTACACTCACCTTCCCCAAGCTGCAGGCCAGGAACCACCTCTCTGCTCGGTGCTTCTTGCTCCGCACAGAGCTCCAGCAGCTCAGACTGGGTAGCAAGCTTCTCCCGCGGCGTCTTCTTTTCCCCCTGCTTCCCCTTTACCCAGAATCTCATCTTGGCTCGCTGAGGCCTGGAAATAATCCATGAAAAGAGAAATTGCCTTAGTTAGGAAAATGGTCTTCTATGCAAAATCTCCCTGACCTTCTGGCCGTTAAATTCACGCAAGTGCTAACACGGAAAGCAGGATGTTTATTCTCATAAAATACAAGCAGTTGCAAATTACACTTAATAAAGTGATTTGGGATGGGACATACGTCCCACTGCCTCAAAGCTTTATTGCAGTATGAACAAGACACTTCTAATTGGGCATGTTGGCAATCATGTTTGAAACGTGTCACTGATCGTTTCCCTGCTGCTGCTGCTGCCTGGTTGAGCTGGCAAAGCAGCTTCTGAAGGTGGACTGAAATGAGGATTGGAGCCGCTCCATCAATGCCAAGATGATCTGAAGCAACACGGGATGGACTTGTCTCCATGTTCACCAGTTCCAATCCCTACTCCTTACCTCCCATCTGGAGCCAGGTTCTTCTGTGCAGCTGCCAACTTCCCAATCTCCCCCTGAGACATGGTTTTATGAAGCTTTGTCTGGCCTTCAGCAGATGCAAATCGCTGTACAGTCTGCAACAATTCCAAGGGTGACACCGTTATAAAAACGAGACAGTTCTTGGCATATTGGATAACATTCTCAGCAAAAAACTCACATGGCATCTGTCACGACTGAAGAGCACGTCCAGATTCAACCTGCCTACCAATGAAAACCTAAGGTCCTGTGCAGCTTTTCCAAGCACCCACCTTATTGAAGTTCCACCTCAAGGTCCAACCTTCTTACTCCTTTAGCAATAGAAGATCAAAATTCACATGCCCCAAGCCATGAGTTCGCATCAACCCTACTCTCCTTCTTAGAAGAGCAATGTTACCCATGATAAAGCCACCTGGGGCATTTCCAGCTCTCAGTGTGAGATACCCTCAACCATACCAGCACATCCTTGCCAAATCTGCCTCTGCTTGAGCTCTTTTGGTGGACTTTGCATTAAAAAAAAAAAGTCAAAATTCTACAAAATATGGTTTGCAGGGTCATTGTGTTTATCATATACTGCTCATGCTCTCCTTTATTTTTTTTTTCAAACGTTTTTCACTCATGCAATAACTTCTCAAGCAGCCAGGAGATGGCAGCACATAAGGCAAAATTGCCACTGCAAAAGAAACAGGGATGGACTTGCTGTCCCTGTAGTTACTGCAGTTAGGGAATGGTAATGAATGGATTGTATATGGACAAAGGGGAAAAAATACTACTTTCTTTAAATTAAAAATAAATAATAATTAAACAATAATTAAATAATAATAATATAAATAATAATAAAAATGCAGGCAACTAGAGGCACACGCAACAAAGTGCCTGAACAGAGCAGCGTAAGGGACATCGATTAGCAAGGTGGCTCTTCTTCCCAGAGGGACCTTTTCTTGACTGTGAGACATGGGAACGTAGCTCTTGATAGAGAGAGAAAAAACTAGAAAACTAGTTCTGCTAAAAAAAAAAAAGACCTTTCAGAAAGCGAAAATACAGCAGAGAGAACCAGGAAGAGACATATGACCTCATCATTAAGACGACTTCTTAAATTTAGCCTCTCTCTACAATTTGTAGGGAGGTGAAACTTGCTTTGAGTCGGCTTAATCAAAGGGTTCAGCCTCCACCACAAGATCCTGGACGCTCTCTTATCATCACTGCTGCGAGCGTCTCTGCTCTGCCCTCTTTTTGAGCCATTGCAGCCCAACGCTCCCTCCGCTATCAGAGGGGCCTCTCTAGGTTTGGAGATGAAGAAGTGAAGCCTCGAAGGGCTTCCTGAGGTGCAGTGCTCGCTCTGAAGAGGAGCTTAGGGCTGCAGCTCTTCTGCACAGCTGGCTCTTCAGGCACGCTTGGCATCAGCTGGTGACAAGTTGCAGGGACGCTGAGACTGGCACTTGGGAATTCACAGCTCGGGAGCAGAATACCCCGCAGCGTCGCTACCCGCGTCGCCCTCTCCAAGGGCTCCTCTGCCGAAGGAGATCTAAATGCTTCAGAAGATACCATAGCTGTGGTCTCCTGAACCAAAGTCACCTGTTTATCTCTCCACACTTGAGTGAAAAGTGGAAGCAGTATTAACGTGTGCTGAACATAGCCTGGGAGGGACTTCTCTGACTGCAAACACCTTGGATTTGGGTTCTGGCCAAAAATGCTCCGCAGCCCTTGCTGCTCTTGGACCATCGTGCTCTGGTGGACATCTACTTAACCCGCGGATACAAAGCCACAAGCTCAAGGCTCAAGAGACCCCTGGTCAAGACAGGTGGGCTCACGCCAGTAGAGCTGGCAAGTCTTAACTTCATGCTTAACTTCACCCGTGGTGACCCATGGTCTCTCTATCACATGTCCAGCAGCCTGCGGCCACCGAGCCACCTGGCAAGAGGCCTTTGGGGAAGGAGCAGCCGGGGCAGGAGCGAGACGAAGCAGCTGCTCACTAAAATGAGAGCACGTGGAGGCTGTCTCACCGGCCACGCCACGGGCAGCACAAGGCAAGGCTGCCCACGCATGCGTTCACCCGCTCCGGCTGGCCCAACACGCAGCAGTGCTGCTCCATTCCGCTATCTCGGCTGCTTCCCAATCCGCAACATCCCACCAGGCTCTGCTATCCCTGGCGACGGAGCAGCCGCTGCGTTTTCGCTGCTGGAGCTGCTCTGCCTTAGGGACGTAGCGGTCCTCGCATGGAGGACCCTCGCCAGCCTCTGCTGGCCCCAGGGTGCTATGCAGGGAATACGGATGGAAACACTGTACACGGTGCTGCAGACACACGGACAGACAAGACGGCCACGGCGCGGAGCAGGGCTGCAGGGCGACCCCGGTTACAGCGAGCGATGCAGACAGGGAGACAGCAGGAGAGGGCAGACACGGCCGGCACCTGCGACTGGGACGTGCATGCGGTGAGAGCTGTTAATCCCGGCGGAGCGCGGGGCGGGAAGGTCTCGGCTGAGCGCGCCCAGCCCCGGAGAGGGCCAGCACCGAAGGGAAAGACTTCTGCAGCTAGAGCTACTGCTTTGCAAGAGGGCAAGTCTCCAAGAACACAGTAGGGCCCTGCACTCCCTGCGAGCCCGGCTGCATCCGGCCCCAGCGGGACCACAGCAAGGGGAGCTCCGGAGGAAACGTCGGCATCGGCACCACGGGTGGCTGCGGAGGGGAGAGCGCCCTGGCAAGCGCCCTGGCGCTCACAGAGCTACCGCTGCCGACTGGGCTCCCCGCTCCCGCCTTGCCCAGAATTTGCTTTTCCATTTTCACGTAGGGCTTTGGGTTCTGCTGCAGCGGGCACAGCCTGATTTCTGTTCTTCCCGGCGCCCTCGGAGACGTGGCTCAAGCGCAGGGCGAAGGTGCAGAGTGTGAGGCTCTGCTCCTGCGGGCACGCCTGTGTCTGAGATCACTTCTTGCCCAAAGCAGCGAAAAACTATCTCTGCATTTTATTGCCCAGTTTACCTGCTTTTGTGTTCTACAAGTTATCATTTACCAGCACCACTCCAAAAACCTGAATAAGCCATCAGATACTACTGCAGAGGACACTGAATCAAAAGCTAACTGGGGGGCAGAGATTTATCTCATTTTCTTGGTGGCTTTTTGGTCTCTAATGTTCGATCTTTCCGATTAGCACAGAGCCTCCTGCTAGAAGATACTAGTGGGAATTGGCTACTGATGTGAGTGTGGTTTAAAAGAATACTAAAACATATAAGCAGCTGTGCAATGCAATGCATGCTGCAGAAGACCTTCACAGGTCCTGGAAGCTGTTCCCAAATCGCATCCCCTCAGCCCAGAGAAATACGAGTGACTTCTCCTCACGTTTGGCATTCGCTTCTGCTGTGTTCTCCGAGGATACCCGGCTACAGGGGCCTTGCAGGTGCGAGAAGCAGCAGTGTAGGGGGTGAGTGCAGCTAAGGTTAGCAAAGAAAGGCTCCCGCCTAGCCGCCTGCTCCCTTTTTCCTTGTTTCTTCCAACCCCGACCCATTGGAAAATTACCATTTCGGAGTCACTGTAACAGGCCTGCCCCAGCCTGGCTGCAGGCCCTGGCTCAGCATGAGGAGGTTGCTCAGAGGAGAGAAGGAACTCAAAACTGGCATCGTAATCATCTTCCTCCGTATCCCCCTCCCCATCAGCACAAGTACCTCTAGTCAAGAAATCGGAGCGCGTCCGCGCCATGCGGGCTTTCTTTTTATGGGTCGGTCTGGCAACCTGCTTGACCAAATGATAAAACAGATAACAAAAAAAAAAAAAAAAGAAAGAAAAGAAAACAAAATGTTTTTAAAATAAAAGGAACGTCGATGAGGGTTTGGCATCACAGAACAGGACAAATAACGGCATCCCTGGGTCACGCTGCATCCCGCAGACAGCGACACTCTCTATTACATTTAGTGGATGCGGAGGATTGGGGGGGGGAAAACAAAAGCCAAGACAGCACTGAGGAAAATGGACAATAATGGATGTTACCAGGACACACGGTAAATCAGAACGAGACAGGACTGAGGTCTACAGTGTTTGCCATGGGGATCGCAACACTCTCTGTCGTTGTGTAGTTTTGTTTTCTTTTTAAACTAAGAGCAATCCTGCACTGCTGTGAATTAATCCTGTGTGGGCAGCAATTTTTTTTCTAGCAAAGGTGTTTAAGTTGCTATACCCTTGCCTCAACCTCGGCTCAAACACCCTGTGCTTAGCAGCATTTGTGCTCCACAATTCTTGTCTCTGAAGCATTTAAGGGCAAACTACCAGAATAAGGGCTAAAGGCTGAGATTTTTTAAAATATTTTTATATCTTTTTGCTCCTGTCCCCTTTCAATTCAAAAGAGAAAAGGGGAAAGCCGCCACTTACCTCTCCTCGGCCAGACCCCGGTATCTTGAACGGCTTCCTGGCCAGTTCCCCCTTGGGAAGGCACTGTGGGCTCGCTTCCCTCCTGGAATACAGCACAAGGGAGGCATTGGCCTTCCCAGCACGGCTTCCCCGTGGTGCCTGGCCCAGCCTCGGGAGCACGCGAGGATGGAGCCCGCACCACCAAGGACAAACTGCCTTCTTGGAGCAACCATTTGAGTTACCAATGGAGCAAAACAGAGTCATTTTTAAATACAGTTTTTCACTTTGCTGTGCCCTGCTTTGCACACATCAGCGGTCCCATTTAATCACTCTTTGCTCAGCCTGCTGCTGACCAGGAGTGTGGCAATGTCTAGAGATCCCAAGCCCTGGAAGGAGCCCATCATTTCAGCAACGCACAGTGCCAAGGTGAGATGCAGCCTGGAATGACTGCTAATGATGGACCAGTGCTTGTTCATCTCCACGTGCAAGTGATGCACTGTCAAAGGCTCGGGCTTACCCCAAACCTCCTCTAGAAAACGGTTGTTTTTCTCCTCAGCAAGGTAAGATCATCTTGAGGGTTCATTGTGGCTATGCTCATTCTAGTGTGAAGAGGAGGAATTTCTCTTCTGATAGCTATTCTCACCACCCAAAGATCCCAACAATCTTCTCTTCATCTTCTACTCGAAAAAAGAAATCCCTGAAAATCCCATGAAATCCCTGAAATCCCATGAAAACAGTGCCATCTCCACTGCCATCACCACCCTTCACTTGCTAGTATCTATGATCATCTCCCCTGGTTTCCCTAGCACTCAGCACATTAGAAAACTAGGAGGAGTATATCCAGGTCCTGGACATTTTCTTCTTCCCCAGTGATCTTAGGCCAGCAAACCTGACACAGGGCTTCATTTCCAGAGGTATTTTTGTATGGAAAAAACATTGTTAGAGATGGGTTTATGTGACTATGGCTATAAAGAAAGCACATCTTTTACTCACTGGAGGCTGAAGGGAGTGTCTTTTGGTGTGAAGAACATAGCGCTTGCCCTCACGTCATCGGCGGCCTGGCTGGGCATCCGGGGCTGCCTCAGGCGCTCCATTCGGGAAAAGGGGCTGCCTGGGAAATCCCTGGAGTCCGGAGGCAGTTTGGAGCTGGGCCGCTCCATGCGAGTGGCCTCGAGCGCCGTGCCGGACTGACCTTCCTTTCGCTCCATGAACATGCTGACAGGTCTGTCTTTGGAAGCGCTGTGGGCGGGAGAGGTGCCTCTGTTCCCAACAGTGAGACCTTTAATATCGACCGAGGAGGATGGAGGTAACCCCGCGGGGAGGCCGGGCTCCCCTCTGCTCGGGGGGTGCAGGATGAGGACAGACTGAGGGCGGCTCTCTGCTCGTTTGGATGGTTTGAGAGACGGGTCCTTGATTCTGCTCAACTCGAGCCTCTGCAAAGCTTCCATCCTGCCTTGCTTCTCAAGCTGCTCAAAGGCTTTGCGCTGCCTCTCCAGAATTTCTTTCTGCTGGCGGATCTGCTCCATCATCTCCTTCTCATTTTGCAGCTGAAGCTGCTTTTGTCGTTCCTCCTTCTCCACATTGAGCCTTTCCAGTCTCTTGATTACCGAGTCTGGCGAATGGGTCTGTGTCCCAATACCTGTCCCATGCTCCTCTCTCTTGGTAGGAGTCTTTTCCCCTACCTCCCTGCCCAAGCTTTTGCCCTGGTCTTTCTTGTCAGACTCAGAGTCCTTCAAGATCTCAGGGAATGTCACCGTTTTCTCTTCTCTTTCAACTGGTTTGTTCCTCAGGTTATTCTCCAGCAATGACTGCTTTGCCTTCAAATTGTCCTGGGGTGGGATGTAGAAGGTTGGTAGGTTACTGGAAAGGAAGGTTTCTCTTGGCTGCATCTTGTAGATGACGTTTTGGGGATCAGAGACCTCGCGCTCCTTAGAAGCATGGCTGTTGGGTAGCTCCGAGTCTGACGGCCTCCTTTTGCAAGTGGATAAATTGCTGTTCACATCTGCTGTGCAGAAAGACTTGTCCTGCCAGTGAGGCTGGGGAGTGCTAGGTAGAGAGTCCTGGGTGCCCGTGAGAAACGATGCCACGTCTGGCCCATCTAAAACTAAGGAAACAAGTTTACTTGGGGTATCTTCACAGCTTAACATCTCTAAGCTCCCTTGAGAGCTTTCACTCTCCGGGGTTCCCTGAGGGGAATGAAGTGCTTCAGCTACAAGCTCTGAGGACCACCGGCGCTCTTCCGAAGGCGACAGCCCGCCTGTGGACCGGACCTTAAGCAATTCCAAGCTAAATTTTGCCTGTTCCAATTCCCGCATTCTCCGGCTTTCTCTTTTGGCACGAACCACTTTTTTCTGGTTGAGATCCTCCAACGACTTGGGTCTCTCCCTCACAACTACTTCCTCCTCAGTGTCCATCCCACCCTGGCTACTGGCTCTCTCATGCCTTTTGTGTAACAAACTTCCAGTATTATCCAAGAGGTCTGCATGATTCAGCCGATTATTCTCCATCAGCGACTTATGTTCCTCTACAGCTCTCACTCTCTCTTCAAAGGAGCCATCTTCCCACTTAGATGGGTCAGAGCCCTTAATTTCCAAAGCATCATTCGCCTCCAGTCCATCGGACTCTTCCCGAATTATCAGGCCGTTCTCCAGCTGTCTCTCTTTTAATCTCTGCTCTTTTAGAGCTCTGTACCTGCAAGGAAAAAATAAAATAAATAAGTTATTGTACCCTATCACACTGCTTCAAGGCACTGCGCTGGTGGCACCTCATCAGCGCAGGTCTTGGGGTCTCACCATCTCGTCACCACAGGTAACTCGGGCAACACTTCTTGCTGGATGCCAGGTGTGAGATAGTGTGTGCACATATTAGGGACCCAAAGCCAATTTCCAGTCTTCTCTTCTGACATCTCTCCTAGTCAAGGACCGCACCAGCACCCCCAAAAGCTTCTTCCATGCTGCTGGGACTCATCACACCTTGGCTGTCCAAGGCTGATCTTCACCACGGCGCTGACAGGAGTGCAGCCAGTAGGTCCTCCCGCACCATCCTAAGCTCTTCCTGGCTTCCCAGCCTTTTGCCCTATAGCAATCACTCCCCACCACGCAGGTCGTGCTTCCCCGTGACGAACAGGGCCCTTCCCCACGGGAATCGAGCCCAGAGTGGCGGGGCCATCCCGCAAACGCTGTCCCCCCGCAGCGGCCGGGGCTTGGGCCGCTCTCGCTGCTGCTCGCCCGCCTGGAGTCGGCGCGGCGGCCAGCTCGCTGAGCCGATCCGAGTTAAAAATAAGCTACTTAAACCGGCATTGCTGCCAAGGGGGGAAAAAACCCCTCCCGAGTATTTATGTCCTCAGCTCTCCCCTGCCTGAAATAGGCTCTGCTTAGTCTAAGAGCTGAACTGTCGGCTTAGGGAGCGCCACCCAGCGGAGGATCGGGGCAGCTCACGACGGCCTTGGGAATCCCAAGAAGGGTCATGAGGGGGCCTGGAATTCACGCCACTAAAGCCCGCTCCCCGCGCGCCACACGTTACCTTTGCCGCGCCAGGTAGCCCCTGCAGGCCGCCTGCAAGCCGACGAGGCTGCCGCGGTGGCCGCGCCGGGCGCGGTGGCCGCGCC
>VZSG01001162.1:45384-56617 GCA_013398315.1 Nothoprocta pentlandii | reverse complement strand
CGGCCTCTTTTCAGTGGTGGCCAGAGACAGGACTAGAGGAAACTGCCACAAGCTGAGGCACCAAAAGGTCCACAGGAACTTAAGGAAACACTTCTTGACAGTGAGGGTGCCAGAGCCCTGGAACAGGCTGCCCAGAGAGGTTGTGGAGTCTCCTTCTTTGGAGATCTTCACAACCCGCTTGGACACAGCCCTGTGCCCCGTGCTCTAGGTGACCCTGCATGAGCAGGGGGGTTGGACTAGATGACTTCTGAGGTCCCTTCCAACCTGAAGCATTCTGTGATTCTATGATTCTATGAGAGCTCAATTCCAGTTGCTCCAGCTACAGACCAAGCTGGAAGCCCCAGGAAATACGGATCGCGGTGAGCGGTCTCGGCGTAACCTCTCGCCACCACCCACCTGTATGACCAGGGCAGCGTGGCGCAAGGCGAGGAACTGGCGCCTGTGGAGCAGGCTGCGGAACCAGCGCTGCAGCAGCGTGATCCTCCGGAGCACCTCCTGGTGAAGCAGGTCCTGCAAGAGCTGCCGTTCCCGCTCCTTCATGAAAACCTGCCCCCAAAAGCAAAACAAATTAGGGGGAAGGCTGGCCTGGAGGAGCTCTAGAGCTCCCTTCCAACCTCAACCATTCTGGGAAAGCCAGCAACATTCTTCTTGCACCATGATGCAAGCCATTTAACGCCTCAGGCTGCTGCATCCTGAAGGCCCAGGGGAAAGTTTAGCAGCCAAATTTAATCAGTAAGTTAACGGAATTTCATCTATAGCCTGGCAACTATGAATTGGGACTGTCAATGTCGAACATCAGTCCATAAATCACTGCAGCCTCTACCTTTCCCTCCTGGGAAGACAAGAGCTGTCGTAACAACAAGCTGAGGAAGCTGATACATCAGTACAGAAGTGGACTATCTTAGACATACACACAAACTGAGGATAGGCATTTACCATTGTTCTTCCAACTTGATAATTGTCTGGATCGAGTTTTATTTTCCAGAAGAAATCCTGGATATTGGGTTTGGATGGGCTGATTCCTTGTGGCAGGAGGACATGGAAATGGTTGACAAAATCCTGCAGGAAAAAGAAAAACAAACCACCATGGCTTGGTTAAGCAGCACTGCAGGGCCAATTTCTTACGTAAATAACTGGGTTGCTCCACCAGTCACGTGAAATAGGATTTGTCAAGCAAGCAGAAGAAGGGAAGAAGTTTCCTCCGTTGGAGCTGTTTGAGGCTCAAGGTTGCATGGAAAGCTTACCAAAGCAGGGAAACGATCAAACATCTCCCAGCATGGGAGGAGGGAGCCTGCCAAGCCAGGTAATGCTGAGCAAAAACACTAAAAAAGCCCTGAGGTCTGGTCACTACAGAAGGGAGTTACCAGCTTCTCAAAGCACGCCAGGCAAGAGACCGTTTCATCCATTACTGCTTCGATAAGGCAAAGAGCGGAGATCCTCCCAGGTAAAAATGGGATTTCTGCTCTCTGCAAAAAAAAATATTGAGCGTCCTTTCCTTCTAACCAGCTGCTGTGCAGGACGTGACATCTGGCCAAAAGCAGCTGCCAGCAGGACAGCAGCGGTGAAGAGCAAATCATGAATGAACTGACATATGCACAAAACCCATCGGAAAACACGGAAGATTAGAATACAAAAAATGGCATTTGTCCCAAAGAAGAAATTTCAGAAGGGCCCAACCAACTTCCAGGGAGGTGCAGGCAGCACTGACACAATGGGACAAGCATCATCCCCATGGAAATGAAAAAAATGAGGGCCAAAAAAATAAGACAAGTTATCCCAGGGATCAACAGGATGCTGAAGTTGAAGAGACGGGATCTTGTCATCTTCCTCACTAACCTTCAGGAAGATTTTCCCAAATTAGTTTCGTGCAAAAAGAAGGAAGAAAACGTTGTGAAAAAAAATAGCGACATTTAAAAAAAGTCATGTTATCTGCAGAGGGGCTCCTAGCCCTTGTCCAGGTCTAGAGCAGTGTGATAGAAATTAGATGTAGCAGCACGGGGCGTAATTGCTCTGTGCCCAGCTGTGGCCATATCTCTTGGACAAGTGATAAATTTATTCCCTTGTTAAAAAAAATGAGATGTGCTTGCAAGCTAATGCTGCTCATACAACTGTGACACTGATGACAAAGGTGGCTACAGACCGAAAACGTTTTATCCAACCTGGAAGGTGTATTTGCAGCTGTATCCCGACTGGCGAATCCGCACGGTCTCCAGCATTCCCGTGTACCGCAGCTGCCTGAGCACCAGGCTGTCGCTGAACCGCAGCGGGAGCTGAGAGGGAGAAAACAGGCCCACCATGAGCCAGTATTTCCTTCTGTTCTGACCACTTGCAAGTGCATGGACAGGGTCAATTAACGCAGCACGTGCAACACATCTGGCGTGAAATCCATACGCCAGGAGGCAACGCAGCTTCCCAAGCACCAGGGCTGAATCCTGGTTTATTTTTGCCGAGCAGTCGTCGGATGGAGAGGACTTTCCAACAAATCCAGCTAGATATAAAACTGCACTTGAGCTGGATATAAAGCTGCACAGCAAGAGAGTGAGCAAGCAAGCATCTACGAGGTCTAAAGCTTCATCTTTATTTTTGAAATGTCTGGATAAAATTACAACAGATTTATCCATCAGGAAGCGTCACAACAGCTTTCTGTGTAAACTGTGGGTCCCCAGGCCCCGAGACAGCTCCATGCTTAGAAGTCTTATTATTGAATGACTAAGTATCACTGAGTCAGAATAAAGAGGTTTATTCTGAAAGAACCTGCTTTTACAGGCAGAAAAGAAACATTCTACCTAAATTAAGGCATTTTAGGGCCTGGCAACGAAAAAAATAGATTCACTGGCCTGTCTATTAAAGTGTTTTCATATGCTTATTTCTATGACTACAGGAAAAGCCAATGTACTTTACCAAGAACAATTCTGGTACCAAGAACAATGACATGGTACATGCTCGAACAAGCACTATTTAAATCCAATTCAGGGCTGCAGCCTTTCCTTTCTTCCTAATTTGGTGTAAATATGTACATATTTACAAGACCCTTCCAAGATTTCCTGCAGGTTTCAAGCAGGACATAGGGAAGGCAAGAGCAGCTCCAATCGGTCACTTGGTTATTTTCTCACTGATCCCGGGGCTGTGCTTGCAGAAGGAGCTTTCCAAAACCCCCAAAACTTCACTAGTCTGTGGTAAAACAGCTCAAGATCTGTGCGTTGGGTAAAATTGCAGGTTATACAGACTCAAGCTTCTGAAGCAACAGCGGTGGAGCTGGCTAGACCCCGCTGCTGGATGCAGCAAGGTTTCCATTTCTAAACCCTCAGCACCATTTCAGAGTTGGCATTTACCTTCTCGGCATTGGAGCGGATGCACTTGACAAAATACGGCTCTGCCTGGCCAAGGGTCTCCATCAGCTTGTTGAGCGACGCCTGCAAGAGAGAGCGCATCTTAAACGGGGAAACGAGATAAGAGCACGGAGGAGCAGGAGAACCAGGGCACCATTTGCAGAAACGAATGGAAGAAATGATGAACAAAGAGGCAGATGGGAACCTGCTCCCCAAAATGAGTGTTTCAGACATCAGACAACTCAGCTGTCATTGCTTTGCCCCTCATAAAACAGCTAAATATGACTTGGCTTGGTTAAGGCTCCTGCCAAAATGAAGCTCGTAGCAGTATGTCATGCATCTTAACTGAACGCTGAGATAGACCCCAGGCTCCAAACTCTTCTCATCATCCACCGGAGCCAAAAGTCATTCCCCATTTCGCACCAATGATCCATTTACAGACTTGAGTGGGAGCTCCAAGATAGTCATGTCCAAACGCCTGTGCAATATACTACGGTCATTGATGTTCTTTAAATACAAAGAATTTTGCTATTTCAAAAATGATCCCGTGCATTTAGCAGCAGTCATATTTCCCCTAATTTCTGCATAATTATTAAAACGTAGGGTATAGAGGCATTGGTGTCATCTCTGTTTAGAGCAGCTCCAGCAGGATGCTATCCCAAGGGCTGCCTCCAGCCCACAAACCTCCCACGCAGCAAAGCGTAAGCATAATAAGAAAAAGCAACACTTCATCCTAAATCCTGCACGCAGAAGGCCTTTGATTTGTCTTCTGATCACTTTGAAGACAACTTTGTGGGAATCCTTTCATGTTTCTGGACACCAGGGGTTAACCCTCGCGGCGTGCAGCTGGGGACAAGGTGGGAACCACACGGTCCTTTCACCAACCTGCAGCCAGCGGGACGCTCGAGGCTCCCGAATGGCTCCAGGCGTGGGGGGGATTCGGGATTTTGGGAGCCTCGCACGAAGCGAGGCTACGGAAGAGAGGCTACGGGTGCAACGCTTGCCCTCACCAACAACTATCAATATTCTGCGCCAGGCAGATGGTTCCTACACACACACACACGCCATCTGCTAGGGCCTTATCACCAGGGACCCGTAAAGCACATGTGAACCCACTGGATTAACTCTTCTTCGCCCTCTGCCTGGACAGCTTCACAGCCACAGGCTCTTTCACCGCTTGTACTCATCCTTGCAGCAGGAGATTCAGCATCTCCGCATTATCCCAGGTTCCTTCCCCTCCGAGCGTCACCTGCAGGACACCAATCTCTGTGCTTTGGTTTGGCCCCCGGCAGGGTAATTTGCAGCCGAGGAAGCTGTCATGGCTCTAAAAGCATCCCCTAATAAAGGTGGCCACGACTGAGCACTAATGCCAGCAGCATTCTCGCTTTTAGTCTTGCCTCCACCAGCCAACTGCCTGCATGCATCCTGCTTTCGGAGATATTTCACCCTTAGGTTGCAATAATCTCGGGAATATTAAAAATCGACGCGCGGCAGAACAGCTGGAGGCTCCTGGCTCAGGCACGAGCAAAATGCATGATATTTATCAGCAAAAAAAAAAATGCCCAAGAGGAAATGGCTGCGTTTCCTGCCTGCGACCCAATTCCATGCGCCGCGATTTTAGGAGCGTGCTCTTGATACAAAGCTCGCGCCCGGCTGCTCTCCCGAGGAAACGCCTCTCCCATGTGAGAGTTAAATGAAACGAGGGCAGTCCGGCAGTACAGGGGGTTGCTTTGCTGCAAGGGGGTAGGCAAGGAAATCCTTAAAATGCCCAGAGATTTTTTTTTGCGGCTTATTTTTGTAGCCTGTGAGATATATAGGAATGTGGACCATGTGCAGGGATGCTTTTTAGACTCTCACTTGCAGGATGAGTAGGTTTCAGGAATGCATTTCACTCCGAGACTTTTTACATTTCAAGCACTCCACTGGATTAATGACACTCTGCTGAAGTTATATTTTAACCAGCATACCATCAGACTAGACTGAGCTCAATATATACGCAGATGCACATGCTGCAAGTTATATATCCACATACACTCATGTGTGCATGTGTATATATTTAATTACTTACTCTTACCCAGATATATGCATGAAGACTTCCTAAAAATGAATCACTTCTCCCCAAAAACAAAGCAAGGAACACAACAGACTTGCTCTGAAACTCGGTTTAGCTCGTATGCAGCTTTCTTATGTCACCACCTGCGCGTGCATGCCGTGCACTGCAAGCCTTGGGGCAACTTCCAAGCCCTGATGCACATTTTGGAGAATTATTAGAGCTGCAGCTCCTTGCAAGCACGGGTAGCAGCACAGAGCTCTGACAAGGGAGCGGGCACCGGTATCGAGCCCTTTGCAGGATCCCTGTGTGTGCCTTGAGAGGATGCAGAGAGACTGTGACCTTTCATCACCGTTTAAAATGCAGAGACTAACCGACAACAAAACCAGTCTGAATTTCTGACACGGAATGCAACTAAGCACACTTCCAAATGCCAGCATTTCCAGATTTGACTCTTTCTGGACCCTGCAGAGAAAATGCCTCCATACGGTTGCTCTGAGGTACCGAAGCACAGGGCATACATGCACACGCAGAGGGGTATTTGCTGTATAAATAACTATGCCTGATTAGATATGCCACATGTCGAAGGCATTTAAAAGAAAAAAAAAAAAAAAATCACACACAGGGCAGAGAACAGAAGCAATCTCTCCCTCTGACAAGTCCCACCCAGCACTTCGCCTGCTGCTTGACCCATCCTGACTGATAATTGAGTTAATTGCTTTTTTCCCCACCACTGTCCTTAAAAGACCATCTCTAGCTGGAAATGTTACCGTTCTTCAGCTCCTCCATCCCCTGTTTTGGGACATCTTGTCCTTACTCATGACATCCACTTAGGGTTGTTCCTCTGTTTTACAACCCTCGGATACCTGGAGGTTTCTGCATTATCATATATCTGCATAGCTGGTCCAGGCTGCATCCTCAGCCAGATGCAGCTCTTACATGGTGCTGAAGACAGCGGAGCACAGCACCTGCAGGTGCTCTTCTCCACGCCCTCGTGTAACAGCAAGGAACAGCAAATGTGCTTTTAAACTGCTCAAAATCTCGCTTGGTTCTAACAGCCGAGAACGACCCTGGCACGCGGTTACCTGGAACTGGGCGCTGATGCTGGGCGGCTTCTTCTTCTTGTGGAGGTGCAGCAGAGATTTCGTAATGCGATCGTGCAGCGTCAGGTTCGTCAGGTGCTTGAGGGACTTCACGTCCAGCATGTGCTGCGGAACAGAACGGCTTGTTTTGGTCTTTGCAAACATAACGACAAGACCTTCTTGCCATGCTGCCCTTTGCCCCTGTCTTTAAATCCTGCCTCTTCTGCAGGGCTTCCTTAGGGTCACCGCTATTCAATTCCAATGGCAAGTGTTAAGGAACAATGAGTTAACTGTAATCTATTTTGGTCAGAGCAAATTCACTGGATCACATTCCCTCCAGCTTCCCACAGCTTTGCAGCACTTGGAGCACATAGAGGTTGGTTCTGCTACCACAAATGGGCAGCTCGTGCCAATGCAAGCACCATGGAGGAGATGCCCTGTTCTCAATTATGTTGATGAACTGGTACCAACCACCTCCAACTTCAACCACAGCAAATAAATCATTTGAAAAATGATTTACACATGAAAAAAACGAGCTATCAGACACAAGCAGCGGGCCCCGGGGCTGCGCTCACGCGGATAGGAAGTGGTAGATGGAAAACACGTGCTCGCCAGCAGAACCCAAGGATCTCGGCTTTGATTTGGGAAGAGCGAGCATCTGTTTGATGAGATGCTTCAAGGGAGCATTTGGTTCACTTGGAAAACACATGTACAGAAGCTAGAAAGCCTGCCTGAGCTGCCTGTGTGACCTGCAGCTCACCCCGCTGCTGTCTTTTTTCAAAGATCATTTCATTTTGGGCAAGAAATGGGGTTTTGGTGCCTACATCTTCCTGGTGAAGACCAGCATTTGCTTCCCTCTGCCATTATCCAACGCCCTGCTCTTTTGCCACCATGGAGGTGCACCACTGTTGTGGTCCCAAGGCTGGGAAAGGGCCAGGGCACAGAGCAGCTCTTCCCAGTAGAAAGGAACAGATCTACACAGCAAGAAAGCACCATTTCTTTCACACATTTATAGTACATTGCTCAGTTTTAACCAAGTAAAGTTATCATCAAAAGACAGGCAGCATCAGCCAAATGACAAAGCAGTATCAACACTGGCCATAGGAAACATCATCCTTCACATTATGCACAGATCTCTCTGCATCTTGTGTCTTGGAGAATAATAAACATGGCCAAGATGGAAGGGTATTCCAAAGTTTCCAGGTAAACATCCTGAAAATCACCGTCCATCTGTCAAATACCAGTCATTTCACATAACCTGCTCACTTATTTCAGCTTGAAGACTTAATTGTCAAAGTTCAACAGAGAGAGGAGGATGCAAGTGCTCATGCTGCCCTTTCCCAGGGCAAATCACTGCTACCACACTTGGCAATCCTTTGTTTTTTGCAGAAGAAAGAGCCTCAAATGGAGCTAATTTGTCAGAAGTCTTGCACTAGAAACAAGCAGTTTTCCTTCCAGGCACATCAGTATTTCAATGTTGTACCTATGGATTTAACCCAATAGCAGAAGAGGTTAAAATGCTGCTGTCTCTCACCTTTGGGAGATTTGGTTTGGCTTTGAAGTTCTTATTGCGCCTGGAGAGATAAGAAACAGCCTGTTATAATCCAAGCACACGACTGCACACGGGAATTCATGTTTGTTGATAATTGCATGATAGGACAGCTCAACTTGGGCCATTAAGAAATCAGTCTCTTTTGCGTTAGCCCCAGAAATACCCAAGTGAAAGGACAAGGTCCAGAAAAATGGACTCAACAGGAATTCTTGAAATAACCCCTTCAAAAATCACCGTAAGCAGCTGCTTAACATGGTCTATAGACTACGCTCTGCTCTGCAGCACTGTTCCCACTGCCTTCTGCAAAGCAGCGCCGTATTTGAGCTGCACGTGTTTAAAAGGAAGGTATCCCATTAAAACGGGTGGTTACACCGGCAGGGATGGGGTAAGTGCGGAAGCAGCTCTGCAGAACAAACGACTGCCCTGTTTTTGAGCGGCACGCGTTAACTGGGAGCGCTCTGGCAAAGCTTCCCGCAGCTTCGGAGGGGGCTGCAGCATGACTCACTGAGGTCACTTCCACATTCAATTTGCAACGGAAACTTCAATGTCACGTTAAAAAAATGTTACTGTGAAACATCACTGTCATATCCGGAGACTGGTTGGACCGGCAGATTCCTTCCCTCCCTCCCTTCCCTGGACCTGTCACTGCAAATGAATGATAAGAGACCGAATAAATCAGACACTCGGAACCTACCGAGGTTGCTTTGACCCAACCTTGTAATGTCCCCGTCCACTTGGAGCTCTGATTTTTCTTTTTTAGCTAGAAACATATTCATTTATTCCAGCTATTTATACCCCTATTAATACCCATGCCGTTTATTGTACTCTAACATAGAATAAAGCCCGAGTCGAGCCCTTCCACACTCACATGAGAATGCCGTGGGCTCGCTCCAGCAGCTTGCTGCTGGTGGAATTAACAAATATCCCGTCTTTGTCGAGGAAGGAGCTCGGGCTGGAGAGTCTGCTGTGCCGAATGCCCATCCTGCCGTTCCAGCCCACGCCGTAGACATCGCTGAAACGCAAAGCAGTGCAGTCACAACACGCTCTTCCAGGAGGATGCGCAAAAAATATCCTTTCTTTGCCAAAATAAAGCACAGAGAGCATTTAAGAATCACCCAAAGCTTCGAAACTGGCAGATTAGAAAATAATTCAATGGCAAACGATGATCATGGCTTTATTCTCTTCACTAGTCATTCACTCCCACATGACAAGTTCACAATGCCAGACACAACACGGAAAGCAATCAGCTCGTTAATCATGTTTTCAAAATCAGATATGCACAAAGACATCTACCTATCAGCAGCAGAATAAAAACATCCAGTTCTCTCTGACTGATAATTTGGGTCTGTGGATACTTGTGGAGCAGCCCTCTGAGCTGGGGGGTTTAGGCAAAGCCTCTGCCCTGGCTGCAACATCTTGGGGGCTTTTCCAGAAAGAGCTGTAAGAGACAACAGCAGATCCAAGCGGGACACGGGGTCTGCCAAGCGACCAGAAGTATTTCAGGCAAAAGCAAAAGGCAAAGCAAGAGATCGGCCCATGGAGGAGAGCAGCAAAGTAGCCTCCTGGGTGGGTTCGGAAGGACATGGTCATTTAAATGGGTCTCAGGCAGGCATCGCTGTCTTCTGAGGCCCCCCAATAAAGCAGACCTTAAAGTCCTTATCTAGAGAAAGAGGAAATAGCATCAAGCCCAGACTGAAAGAAAAAAATTAAGACTGAAAATCTAGTTTAATATCTAATTCAGTTCAGCACCTATCTTTAAATATCCAGTTTCATAACTCACCATTTCACCTTCTTTGCCCTTACAATAAAAGTCTCAGCTGTCAAAAGCTTCCTACTAGCTGGGAGAAAAAAATTAATCCCAGGTTGGCCAGGACCACTAAACCTCAGGAGGCACTTCCAGAAAGCGCAACCCCATAATTAACCCCAGGTGATGGTAGCTGCCTCAGGACCCTGGAAAGTCCATGAGAATGGAGTCCAGGAGAGAGAATGGGACCTCTATCCATTCCTAATGGACACATTAAGGTGAAGATGGACTCACAGGGCCTGTTTGGTCACTTGGAGGTCCATCGCACCACCAAGCAGCGCACCTCTGAACAGAGGGATACCTGAACAGCACCAGCTTTCAAGCAATCCCTCTTTTCATGCACATCACCTTTCTCTCCATCACTGTCCCTTCCTAATCTGTAACTGCATCTTAGACCTACTTCTCCTGAAGCCACACGCCTTCAGACCAAGGTCATCTGCAGGGAGCAATGCTAAATTGCATGTCCATTCCCAAAGTGCTTTCTGCATGAGAAACATCTTGATGAGAGATCCCACTCTGGATTGCACCCCTGGGGCTGGGAGAGAGATCTGGGGACCAGCCACTCACTGTATATATGGGAACCAGATATACATTATGAAGCGTTCTGCTGAGGAGCACACCAGCAGAAACCTTGTAGTGGCCTCCATAAATATGTTCCCTGTCAATCACTGTCAATGTGTCAGCCCTGTCTGAGGAATAACTGTCCTGACTCTGAGAAGAAAGACTTGTTAGGATGCAGCTGCTACCCTTGGAAGGAAGGAAACAACAATAGCTGCTACCCTTGATCTCCTGCACATTTAAGGGAATTTGTTTGCTACGCTGGCTTGTTTCTAAGCCAAATAAATAGAGCTGACCATAGCCTGAACTCCACAGCAAGCAGTAAACAAATGTATTTTTCTTGCTCCTTGCTATTCTGATGTGACAGTGGGAATTTCCCTGCCCTTACAGACAGCACTAGTGACAGCCCCTCGCTGAGGTAGTGGAAATGGTCCAGGCTAGGAAAACACTGCTGGACGTGGCCACCACAAAACACAGCTCTGCGGTTGGACACGCACGTTCAGAAGAGTTAAGCGGGATGGGGCTGAGCACTAACATCAGATCCAAAGGTTTCCTCCCACTATCAACCTCCTCCTCATCCTCATCCTTCAGCCCACCGTGGCTGCACAGCCGGAGTCACAGCATGGGCTCCAGCTCACATCCCAACAGCAACGTTTCCACCTGCAGGGCTCCTCTTTTCTCCACGGGAAGATCTCTGCATGGAGAAGGTTTCTCCTTACATCACCTTTAAGGAAAGCTGTGCCACCAGAGGAGCTGGAATGTTGCCTCTGAAGCCTCAAAATAGAGGAGGATGATTCCTGTGAGCTGGAATTTGGCACAAGACTTGGGAAAAATGTCAAAAAAAAAAAAAAAAAAAAA
>VZSG01001162.1:0-38245 GCA_013398315.1 Nothoprocta pentlandii | reverse complement strand
AATAAAATAAAATAAAATAAAATAAAATAAAATAAAATAAAATAAAATAAAATAAAATAAAATAAAATAAAATAAAATAAAATAAAATAAAATAACCACCAAACAAGGGAATTTTGTCACTCACAAAGATGCAGGAAACTTCCTATAGATGCCAAAGCACAGCTGCTTCTGCTCAGCTATAGCTTGTAGGGAAAACGAGGGATGTTTGCCCTACAGAGATGCTTCACGTCAATATAGGAGCTACAGGAAGCCGGGAAATGTTCAAAAAATGCAATTTCTGTGTAATTTGTTTTGGTGTGGGAAGAGAAGCAAGCAAAACCTCCCGGGTTCCCTTTCTGATCTATACATGGGTCTATAGGCGAGCGGGCGAGAGCAGCTCGAGGCGGAGGAAGCGGCCACCAAGGCAAAGCAGGGCTTGAAACCAGCAGGGCAGGAGGCTCTTGCAGAGACCCCAGGGGCTCTCAGGTCCCCAGGTCTCAGGTTCTGCTCTCGACATTTCCAATTATAAAGGGATTTATAAACTTTTAACATCGCAATGGCCTCTGCTCTCATTTCAGTGGGAATTTCAGGCCCTCTTGTGCCTGGGAATTGCTAGCAAGAGCTTGTACCTGTCTGCCCCCAAATTGCTTGGTGCAGAGAAATGGTCTAAGAGCGCAGCCAGCGTTGCCTGCCACAGCATGATGATGCACCGCTCCTTTCCTTGGATTTAAGGCCCCCGCGCTCGGCGTGGGGAGGGAGAGCTGGTTCTAGATGACTGCGTGGCAATAAATTACACAAACGGTTTCAGCTAAGAGGCTGAACAGCTTGGAAGCTTATAGAGAAGAATAATTCTGTACTTTTTCCAGATGCTACACTAGCTGAGCAGGAATCCTTAGTTAAAAATAATTCACCTTTTTTTTTGCTGGGAGCTTTTTATGCATCTATTTACGTCGCACAAGAATTTTTCAATAAAACAGAAATGTTAAAGCAGCAGAAAAATGAAAATCATTTGGTCCAGCACACTGAAATCCTACTGCGCAGCTGGAAACGTACCTGCATCACACTGTGCTTTGGGGTATCGGGAATCTATAAATGCTTTAATTGATTTTTCTCCTTTTTAATAGATGCTTAGGAACAGGGGCACATCGATAAGTCAGACCAGCTATTTTGAAATACCTCAGTGATACGTTAGATCGATGCCTGCTAGTGGAAAAACTTGCCTTAAGATTAGGAGACGGGCACAACTTACCGGTTTTCTTCTCGACGTGCCGTTTTCCAGCCTCCCTGAACGCCACCATCGCCCTGAAAAACGCCCTGAGGACTGCCCAGCGGAAAACGGCCACCGGGTCGATGCCTATCATGCTGCAGATGAAGGCGTTCTTGCTGCTCCTCAGCAGAGCGACGATGTCTGGCCGCATGTGATCCGTGTTTTTCTCGCGGAAATCCTAGCGGGGGAACAAAGAGGAGCCCGTAAGCAGAGGGGCGAGACGGCCCGTGTGGATCTGCACACGCACGGGTGCATCCTCAGCCTCAAACCCTCCTGTGAGCAGGGCAAGCAGCAGGCACGTACATGGGGTCTGCTTTAAAATACCTTTAAAGCTTTAAAATGGGATTTTGCAAAGTTTCTACACCGATGAGCTCCTTAAGGAGCCCCCTGCTTAGGTAACTAGGATATCCCGGTACTGAAAAAGGCAATGATGGACCAGCGAAGACCATGAGCTTCTCCTACATGATCCAGAGTCCAGAAACACTCAGCCACTTCAGGTTAACTACAAGCATGCAATACCAAATTGCCACATGGAAGCTCAGCATCAATCAACCTTTATTTTAATTCCTTTGATCTGTCCCAATATAGCAGAGTACAAGGTCTGTAACTGGGAAGAGAACGTTAAGATATAGCACTGCCTGGGAGGAGGAGAGAGACGAGGAGGAGAAGAAAAAGAGAGGGAGGAGGAGGAGGAGAAAAGCAGGGAAGAGGAGGAGGAGGAGAAAGGGAGGGAGGAGGAGGAGGAGAAGAAGAAAGAGAGGGAGGAGGAGGAGGAGAAGAAGAAAGGGAGGGAGGAGGAGGAGGAGAAGGGAGGAGAAGAGAGTATTGGCCGCATAAGTGGGTCATATTGTAAAGGAAAGCAGCCACGAACCTTCACTCCGTATTTCACTTTGCCCGCGTAGTGCTTGATGATGAAAGCTGGTTCCATGACCGCTGGAAACTCAATGTACGAGTTGCCTTCGTGCTGCCGCTTGAACTTGTCCAGCAGTGTCTGGTTCGTGGCTTGGGGGAAACTGGGTTAAAAGAGGGGAAGAAAAGAGGTCAGCTATGAATGCAAAAGGGAAAAAAGGGCTCAACCACAAATATATATAATATAGAGCTATATATATATATGTAAAATAATATATATACAGACACAAATATATACCTATATGTCATATATATTTGCTCATATGCTCAGCCCTATATCTGTGAGATATTCTTAGAACTAGGAAAAAATACTTCTTTTATCTACAAATGTAATTTCAAGGTGTTATCTGTCTGAAACTAGTGCTCAAGAGGAGGAGGAATAAAAAGATGGACGAGGGGAGCTGAAGCACAGCAGCAGGAAGCCAGCCCTTCCTCCTTAAGTTTCCCACAAATCTTCTTTGGCTGGTGGGTGCGCTTCCCATTCCCTATTCTACTTCCAAGGTCAATTTTAGACAGGGGGAAAAAGACATCAGGACACAGATGGACCTCAGGTTGCTTTAGCCTAAGTCCCGTATTGCAGCTATAGCTCACTGCGGTCAACTCAGCTTAACTTTAAGCATCTTCTTTTTCTTTGGTGGTCAGGGAATACAAGGGGAGCAGTAAAGCAAGGGAAAACCTTTGTTCACAGCGGGAAGCCCGACATTGAACTTGAATAATTATTAGTCAGGCTGTTCCGCTTCGCTTTCTCCTTCCCTGCTGTCAGCTCTATCTGATGGGAGCTAAAAGGTCAGCAGAGCAGCTCAGCACAATAACCCAACCCGGCCAACGTTGCTGGGGCCCTTGTGGCTTCACTTACTTGCTTTCCTCATCCAGCAGATGGAGCAGCCCCGTTGGCTTCTTGCTGATGAGGTTTATGCAGCCGGAGTTGTCTATGTAGTCTATGTTGTGCCAGCTAATGCCTTCTGCTCTATATTCCTCCTAAGATAAAAATGGGAGAAAAACAGCGCATAATATTTGGTACAAGTGTAACGACATGCAGAAGCCTTGCAAAAGAAAGACAGAATCATTTAAAGCGACAAAAAGATGGAACAGAAGAAAATGTGGATCCTGCAGGGACCAATTCTTTTGTAGGTGGCTACACAGAAGAACCAGTAGAGCAGCTTGCATGATCATCAGGAACCAAAATATTTAGATATATATGTACTTAAAAAAAAAATGCTGGTGGAATAAATCCATTTACACACACAGAGGAGGAAAAAAATGATGCAACTCCCTTGACACAACTCCAAATCCCCAATGAAGCCACTCAGAATATCCAGATGAGTGGCGCCACTCACCAATTACTGTGGCCAGTACTGCTTCATAGTCATAAAAATATGACTATTATTACCGGTAAAGCAGCTCACCTAGCTTTTATCATGACTCTTCTCGAACTACTTGTATTGGCATGGTGGGAGCTTGGCACTTTTTTCCCCCGACTCCACAACCGATCACCTAGAGTTTGAGGTCTACATAAATCTGAATAGGGCACACAAGTTATTGCTAGTTTAGAAGCTTTCTAGAAGCATTTCTCCTGAATGTGTCGGCCAAACTCAAATAGCGACTTCATTAAGTACTTCATCTTCCATCCTGCAATGACTGCCTCTGTGCAGAACTTTGGAGATGGCCTTAGAAGTTACATCCAGCCTACTTCACAGTGAGCGAGATCAATCCAGCTACTGCAGAGCCACGTGCTTCAGCACAGGGGAACTCCTTGGACCTGCTCTCACAGGTCCTGTGAACGCTGGCAAATGACCATCCCTCTCAGCTGCTCTTACTCACTGCCTGGCATTGCAGCCCCTGCCCTGGTTTATGAGCAGGAGATGACTCAAGGTCACCCTTCCCAACACGGTACCTTCACGTGCAACAAGGAACTTGCTGATGAGCAGCCATGGGTGAAGACTGGAGGAAACTTTGAGGCAGCAGCGCTCCCTGCACCTTGCCTAGGAGCACAGTGCTTTGGAAAAGTGTGAATGGAGCTCCATGGGGGCAGCCTAACTAGCCTGAGCCCAACTTCAAAGAGTTTAGACTCAGGAGAAACAGCCAGAAGAGACTGACACCATCTGGGGAAAACACCTATCATCTTTCCTGATCACAAAGCTGGAGATGTATCTGAGAGCAGCTGGGGAGCAATCAACTCTGGAGCAGAACTTGTCACACGTCTGTCGATAGCAGCAGCAAGGAGATGACCTGCAAGGCATGCTGAGGCCCAGAGGTGAGAACAACTGCAGCAGTTGGTCCTGGCCTAGCTAGGAGTGACCGGTCTCTCAACAGAGATGCACTACAGCGAGGCCCATCTCCCTCTCCACACACCACATCCAAGTCCTGGCCCAGAGCCCCTGCAGGGCGAAGGGAACCTCGTACCATCCTCTCGACGTAGTTATCCACCCTGACGTCACCTGAACATGTTCTGCAAGCGGGGAGAGAACCGGGAGCGCGTGTGAAGGCTGACGCGCTGAGGGCAGTAACTTTGGAGGAGAGAGGCAGTAATTTTAGCCATCTTGGCAGGGTTCACTGGAACTCATTTCGCAGCACTCTCGAGATACGGTCTGCGCTGGAAAGGGCTTGCAAGCTTTCTGACAAGCTCTTGAAATATGCAAAGACAGGTCAGAGTGCTCTTGCTGGCACAGATTGTATCAGTTCCGCAGGCAAAACGTTATTGGCAAAAACAACTTTTTGACAGAGACACACGCCTATCCTAGGACCTCTGGCGAAGAATCAATGTTATGAAGACTCATACCATTGACATTACTAGTATCTGCAGAGTTTCTAGTCCAGTAAAGCCCACAGATTCCTATTTTTGGCCTCTGCTCTTCCAAAAAAACATGCTGCCTTACTCTTCCCACCCCTGGGAGAAGGAACCTTGGGTTACTGCAGGCAGAGGGTGGAGTGCTGCGATTACACTGAGGAGGAACGAGCCGCGTTTCGGCTGCGCGCCGAGCTCCCAAACACAGCTCCGTCCTAAATAGAAAGAGGCTAAATATTCCATAGCATTTCCAAAATACTCCATAGCAACTCAGGCTCCTCAGAGTCCAGCAGCTGGATATTTTCCTCCAGCTCTACAGGCTGAGGAGCTACCGACCGTTGTCCAGATGACCTACCAAGTAGGTCCAAGCAGATGAGCAGCTTCCAAGTTAGTGCTCGTGAGCATCCCTGCTCCTCGGAGCACCTCGGCATGATGCTGTTGGCAGGGAGACTTATGGAGACTCTCTCTTATGGAGACTTGTCAAGTGACGTTGGCTAAATGGACGAAACTTTAAAATGTGCATACTTAGAACGTGCACACGTAGGTCTTTGCTGATGTCAGATATATGTGTAGATACAGACGTGTAATCTTTCTTTATAGTCACACGCTATTGTCTAAGGCATCCGAGCACACAGGATTAGCACGGCACAAATAAACAGAATTAGCAGAATTCCCGAGGTTGTGAAGAAGAACTACAGCAAATAGAAACACTGTCAATGAGGAATACTGAGGATTTTGCCAAGATAAAGCAGGTGCAACAAGGAGCAATGTACTGATATTAAAGGACAAGTGCTGCACTATCAGGAAAATATTCCTGATAACTGGGATACAAGAACAGAGAGAAGACACCACGAATGCAAGACATCTGTACTTCTAAAGCTCAGCGTGTGCAGAAACAAGTCAGTTACCTTTACTTAGATGTTAAACCAGACAGAAAGGCTCTTTGATCTGCAACACAGGGGCTGATATATTCCGACTGCCAGGAAATACCCCCAAGGCCAAGAGCGTCTTTGAGGAAACGGCTGGATGCCGGGAAACACCATCTGCCCATCACATCCACCCAGACAGGGGGACAACCCACAGGAACCTGCACTGCGCCGAGTCCAACCCACTTTATTCATTTGACCCGAGCTTAATCTGTGCCTCTCTTAATCTGTGTCTCTTCCAATCTAACCCAAGTAGAGAATCCCTCCACATTTATTTATAAAAAAAAAAAAAATGCAGCAGGCTTTTGGCCAGGAGATTAAATTTTGATTATATGTCGGTTGAAAGTGCAGGAAATTGCATGTGATAAAGCCCTCAATCCGTGCCTTGGGCTCCCTCCAGCACAGAGCCTCCGGCATCTTTTCTTTCCCTCCTTCCTCAAGATGGGGTAAAAATGAAGGGAAAACTAGCTGTAAAAAGCTATGGGCAAGTATGGCCGTGTGAACACACTACTATTTAATATGCACTCCTAGGTCATCTTGCACATTGCAGAGATAAAAAAATTAAAACTTGTAAGGATGAAACTTTAAAAAAAATCATTAATTATTTACATGGCATTGTATGCAAATGAAACCTGATCATTTCTGTGCCCTCTGCAAAAATACCCGCTTCAGAAGCACTGGAATAAATCACTGCAGTGAAGGGAAACCCTACAGACTCATTCGCTTCCTTCCCAGATGGGGCCGGATAAGCTGCAGGACTTTATCTGCCAGAGCTTGTTATCCCACAACTTTTCCCAGCGAGGCAGATGAAGGCCTTGTTTCTGCCCCAAAACTCTCAGAATAAAGCAGGAAACCAGTGGAAAAATAGTTCTTCTGGAGGAGCTACACGTGGGAATACTTACTGCCATGCAAGGTTATGTGGGCATTATAAATTGCTCCAGAATACCCCACTCAAGGCCCACTACTTCTATTTTTAGGTGATATATGCTGTTTTTGGATGGAATCAATAACCAAACATTCCCCATTTTCTTTGTGAATGCTTTTTTTCCCCCACAATTCAGGACAGAGAGCAGGAAGTGAGTTACTTTCACTTCTTTTTTTTCATTCTTTGCCTATTTCCCCAGTTCTTCCCTAAAAATATTACAAGCAAGTCAATTCTTAACACCTTTGATTGAAGCTTTCACAAATTCAGGCTTAGAGGCAGTAAACCCATGGCTATAAATTGTGACTCACTGGACTGCAAGACACTTGGCATCTGTGCAACAACACACTATTGACCTTGCAAATTCAGACAGACCCAATGATCCCACCTGCATCTCCAGGAGCTCAATTCAGAAATTAGGACAAAATACCCTATATTGAAAATCCGCTGGGAAAAATGAGAGCATTCACTTTCTAAAAATGTCTTTAAATGAGGTCCTGGCCAACCTGCAACCATGCTGTCTAGATCATGCTCATCAGGTTCTTGGTCACCCCTTCATCTGCAGACTCATCCCAATGATCCATCAGGAACCAGCATCCCAATGCCAGTACCAGCTGTTGGGACAAAGTCAGAAGAATGATGGTGGAAATATGACATTCCTTATTCAGGAGAAAGAAAAATGCAATAAAACAAAAGGAGTGGGCGATCAAACCCTACAGCACAAAAGGAGCACCCAAGGCAGTTAGACCTCCCTTGACTCCTTATGAAGATAAACGGTGCTTGGGAGGTGGTTTTCGAAGGCTGGAAGGGGCAGAGGAGCTCCTGGTGACCTGCTGCTTGGCTGGCATCTCCATCCAGCCCGAGTGCACCAGACAGTGTCAAGCTGTGAATCAAGTCATCATTATAAGACCGTCATGTTAAGATGGTCTTGATGATGCTCTAGGAGAGAGGGCCAAGGTGGGCGATGCCACTACCTCCAATTATGGGTTCACAACATATATATATATATATATATATATATATATATAAATATGTATTTGCCTTTTCCCTCTTGAATCTAAGTAGAAAAAAACAACGGTACCCACATGCAGCGTAAATACACGCCACCCATGAGCAGGTTCAGCACACAGGCTGCTTTCCATCACGCCATGGGGTAAACGCAGGGGTTCCCACAAACAGCCACCCCACTCTCCTGGTCCAGGACCCGTTTAAGTTATAGGGGGCCGCCAGGGTTGCCGGTTTTCTGTTCAACCACCCCTTTTATCAGCAGCCACCTCTGCTGCTGGTACCCGCAGCCTCACACGCCAGCAAGCCCAGGACCGAGAGGACACTTCCTGCATCAGACGCGTGCAACCTTCGTGCTGGAACTACCTAATTCCATGCTTAAAAATAAAGAAATTAAAAAGAAAACAGTGAATTCCCATTGTGGGATCCTCCTCAAAGCCCAGAAGAGGCGAACACCTCGTTCTTACAGAGCAATGAGAAAAGAGAGCCCAAATAACTAAAAGACACTATATTTAGCCGCTGCTGGATGGTGTCTGTTGTTCCCGGCCTTTCCCATTCACTCATCCTCACAGCAAGCTCCTCAAACAAGAGTTGTCCAACATTCCCCCTGTAAAATCCCCCTTTAAATCCTGTTGCTGCACCACAGCAAGCCTCTACTTCGGTCCTTCTGCTCCTTTCAGAGGTCCTGACGATGAAAACCCACCAAAGCGTCTACATTGCCTTGCTTAAGAAAAGTTGGTGTTCCCAAGTAGCTGCCAAGGCTTTCAAGTTGGAAGAACCAAAGAATTCTTAAGTCTTTGCCTAACCTAGCTTGAAGATATAAAGGACAGTCAAGACTTTCAACCCACTTATTGTCTTTTTGCCCAAATTCTGCCCAATTTTGTTTTTCCTTAAAAAAAAGCGGCCTCTTTGTTGACCAAACCCAAAGAAGTTCTACCTCTACCTCTCCGCACAAAAGATGGATTCACGTCTCAATCTTGCAGTTACAAGGCACAGGATAACCCGCGGGCTCGACCAAATGCCAAACACGATGTCAGCACGTCCCACAAATGCAGATGCGGGTATTTATCGTACGAGTTTCATGCTGGTGGCTACACCCATGAGAGCTGCATCAAGGCCAAGGTCCTGGCGGTTTCACAGATGTTGCACTGCGCCGAACCGAGGTGGGAGCAGAAGTTAGGGATTCAAATGAAAAAGGGAAAATCATAAAAAAAACCCTCAATTTTCTAATAACGGCTTGAAAACCCTTTCTGAGGGTGCCCAAAAGGAACCCTTTTGAGGTGAGCCATCACCTCAAAAGGTCTGTATGCAGATTTCATCAGTCTCTTGGGCTTTTTCAGTCCCTCCCAGGCATCTATTCACCGCTCCGAGCCCCCTGGAAGCAGCCCAAGGGCCACGGGAGCCCTCCTGCAACCCCATCCTCACCTCAAATCTCCCTTTCCCCTTCACTCAGCAGA
The DNA here is from genome assembly GCA_013398315.1 of Nothoprocta pentlandii. Classification (NCBI taxonomy): domain Eukaryota; kingdom Metazoa; phylum Chordata; class Aves; order Tinamiformes; family Tinamidae; genus Nothoprocta; species Nothoprocta pentlandii. Next base: position 28,995 of record VZSG01001162.1, on the reverse strand, counting down.
GCCCCCAGAGCAAGAGAACCAAAGCAAACCGTTTCGGGGCCGATAATGACGGCCGTCAGATTTTCCTCCTAACCCACAGTCCGAAACCTTCCTCCTCTGAAGATAATGCTTGAATAACTGCACGCATTCTTCTTTGTTTCTCTGAATTATGTGCCGTGGCGCGCCGCCAGATAATAAATCAATAGCTTGTGTGGTGTGTTATTCCTCCGCGCGTCATGTGGGATCCAGCTGACTGCAGCGTTTTCCAAACAGCGCCCGCCAGCCCATCTCCAACCCAAAAAGAAACCTGAACCAGCTCTTACAGCGCTGCACGGCCAGCGTATCGTGCTCTGCTTGTGTCTTCAGCAGCGATAAAATAGGCTCCGATCTCAGCGGACTGAGGAAATGGAGAAGGGAAAGGATGCTCCATGCAATAGAGGAAAATCCCTTTTTTCCTTCTGTTACAGTGCATCACGTACATGCAACATCCCTTCGAAGCAGCAGCGATCATCAAGGATGCAGGCGCTGCATACAGCCAGCTTGGAGGTGTGGGGGACGAGGGAGAGGCGAGACAGAGTTTGGAGAAGATCTCTGTGTAACATCAGGGCTACTCGAGATACATGGAGACCCAGAAATCAGCATTCCCGTCCCTCTGATTCAAAGAAACTCAGGGAAAACTCTTAGAATGGTTTTGGCCTTAATGGAAGTTTCCCAAGTTTAATTTTGAGCCCTGCAGTTATTACATAAATTGCCAAAAAATGAAATAGAACTAAAACGAAATGCACGCTGTCAGGCAGAAATACTCTTCTTCCTATGGCAGCAGCACCTCAGCGCTATCCGAAGGGCACAGCAGCACTGCACTTACCTGCTTTGTGGAGGAGGACCCACGTGGAGAGGACAACAGTGATGCTCAGTCGCTTGAGGACCCAAGAATCACCCCACGTGCACATAGAATAGAGCAGCAAATGGGCAGGTCCTGCCTTAAACTGGGGTCTTGGCAGCCTGATGTAAGAGACCACGCAGCATCTGGCCTGTGTCCCACTAAAAAAGGCACGTGGGTCTCCTGTCCTCAAGCCAAGGCAGCGATTCCTGGGCAAAACCAGGCTTTTGGGACATAAATAACTCGGGATCACCCTGAACCCAAGAGGGGGGCAATCCGGGTAGATGGGAATTTATGAGCCTGGGGTTTCGTGGTCCCGCTAGTGTACGTCCCTCCTGAACGCTTCCAGCACCCGTGAACCGTAGTCCCATGGATCATGAATCATCACCAGCTAAGTTTAATGCAGAACAGTTGGTTTTAAAGAAAAATAGCAGAGAGTCATTAATACTTGTCTTTAAAGCAGAACTCCACCATTTACTTTTTTTTTCTTTCTGCCTTCTGCTCCTATTTTACTATAAACAGTGTGCGGAGGGACGTGTTATCCTTATCCACATGGCTGGCTCCAAGGCAGCAGTTTGCTATTGCAAAGATCTCGGAATCTGCCTGGCTCTCTGATGGATTTGCAGTACATGGCACAACAGCAGCTGTATTTATAGGAGGCGGCAGCCCCAAGACGGGCTGCCTGAGGCACCTCCAACTCTTGCTTGCAAAGGGCTGGAAATGGTGTTGTCCTTTTGCAAATGGCTGGAAATGGTGTTGTCCTTTTGCAAGCAGCTGGAAATAGTGTTGCCCTTAAGCAAAGCTTTTTTGGGGGGGGTTGGGAGGGGTTGAATAAAAAACACAAACCACATTTTGCTATATTTCATGAGAAATCGTGTAAAAGAAAATAAGGTTAAATAATACCCCGCTTGGGCTAGATGACTTTGCGGTAAATGTTTGGGTTTCTATAATGTAAAAAGCCTGTCAGGGCAATGTCATTGCTAAATAGAGGACTTGTGCCCACAGATTCAGTGATCATTTGGAGAAAAATCATTGCCATTTACTTATATTGGTCCTTTTCCTTTTCTTGAAGCAGGAAGGCCCAAATATTTTGGTAACACTGCATGCTTTAAAGCTAGGACAAGCCAATCTCTGGAGGCAGATATCTGCATGCTCAGGTTGGAGCACCCTCAGGTAATCTCCATCAAGAAGGTCACTTGATTTTCAGCACAGAAGAGATCAAGGACCCCCTGCAAGTGACAGTCAAAGCCTAAAACAAATTTACAGTCCATCTACAGTCCAAATTTAAAGTCCAAGAGCCTGTACACATATCTCCAGTTTGGTTTTTACCAGCTCCACTCCTCAACATAGCGAGCGTATCTCCAAGGAAAGCAACACTAAGTCACATATAAAGCCATATAAAATACGTCTCTCCTCACCCCAGAACTATCACTTCTGAAGCTGCGTGGTCTTTATCTCCATTTTTAGAAGGCAAAACACACAGACATAAGAATAGTTTCCCCTAGCACAGGTTGCAGAGGATCATTTTCTTCTCGCACCGAGATGGGGAACCGTGCCGTTGGATCTGTCTGTGCCATCCATGGAGAAAATATGGATTTAATGACTTCATGCACATGACAGATTTATAGCCAAAAGCTAATTAGGTCATTGGCTATAAGACAGTCCAAGGAGAATTACGGATGCAATCCTTCTGCCAGGCTGCTGCAAGCAGGGGCTTTGCACTCACCGCAGGCTTGGGAGGAGCACAGAGCTGCTAAGAAATCCCAGGCAGAGCACAGGAATTCCCTTATGGATGATGGCCACTAAGTCCATAATCATGAAACCAAGTCCTAAGTCCCTCCTGGAAAGCCTATCAGCAACGTTCTAGGAAAAAAAGCTATATTGCCTATTGCTCTGCGTTTTGGGTTGCCTTTTTATGGTGGTGGAATATTACAGCAGAGGTGCTTGCATGTAAGCACAAGCAGATTTTCCCATTGATTTCTTCCTGCATCTATTGAAGCAGGAGGTACCAGAATATCCTTGGAATGGATGGAATTAAAATAAAACTGTGGCTTTCATCCATCTTCTTGCTAAAGGAAAAGAGTGCTGATAGAGAAGGGTCCCTAGGAAGCATCATCCCCCAAATGCTCCAGAGAAGCCAAGGTTCATTCTCTCCCTCCTCTTACTCAAGGTCAAGCAAGAGCTGACATCACCTTCTTCCTGGATTCATCTGACTTTTGAGTTCTTTTAACACCGTGAAGACACATAATGGAACTACCAGACTTTGGGGGTTTGATTCTCTGACTCGCCTGGACTCAGTCTGTAGAGCATGCCCAACTGAGCTCCAGGTCTATTGAAACTCGTGATAAAGAGGATTTCCACTAATCTCATCCAAAGAAGAATTCCACCTGAAGAGAGGACATGTAGGCCTACTGACATTGAAAAATATATATTTTTCATATATATATATACACAGAGAGAGAGAGAGAGAGAGAGAGAGAGAGAGAGAGAGATCTGTATTATATTCAGTGTGTTTTGAATTAGTTCTTCCAAGGGCATCTGCTGTTAGATATTGTCAGACCCCATAGAAGACAGATTGGCTCCCATGTAACCCAACTGTGTGCTCTTCATTCATGAAACGACGTGTACTTTCACAGTCCTCAACACGCCTGCTTGGGGTCATCAGATAACAAGCGATATTTGGAAATGCCTCTTACCACCCTTGTGCGAAGAGATTATGCCCCTTTATATTATTTGTTACATATTAAATTGTCGTCTGTATTTTTGCCATTCCTGGTACAGCCTGTGATTTTAAGGCTGCAAAGTGACACCCACACAGAGTTTTCATATGTACTGGTACACAGTGCTCATTTATCAGAAAATAAAGTATTAAAGTACACTTGAATAACTCACAGGACACACGCATTAGCAGAACACCACCAAAATAAATCGATGTTAATGCTCCTTAACATCACGGCAAATGTTTACAGACCTACCTGCTCGAGTTTGAAGATGTGCTGGTTAAAGTAGTGCTGCAAGCGCTCATTGGCAAAGTTAATGCAGAATTGTTCAAAACTGTTATTTTCATAATCTTCAAAGCCAAAAATATCCAGTACGCCAATGGATAAAGTCTGCAAGACAAAGGGAAAAGGCCGATGAGAAGGGAGAAATCTCAGAAGATAAATGGGCTATTTGCATGCAGGACGTAATCAAAACCACGCAAACAGAATTAGATCTACTCTGCAGAAGGACTTTTAATTTTTACTGAAACTATTAATATTCTGCCATCTGGAAGACTTTACCTACATCAGGGAGAACACGCAATGTTACATATCTGCACAGATGGCCTTTTTTTCTATTAAATGTAAGTCCTTTTGAGTATTTCTTTTAAATTCTTTTAAATTATTATTCTTTTAAATTATTTGAAATTATTTATATCCAAACAAACTGTTATCTTGGAGGAAACCTGCATCCGGTTCCAATTTATTCTCCAAGAAAGCATTTATCTTTTCTTTTGAGGGAAAAAAGTGGAGGTAGGATTGGAAGAAAAAGACCCATAACATGAGGACAGTCTACAGAAACTTGCTTCTGCAATAAATACAAGGTGTCTAGGCAGGCACCCTCCAGTCACAAGGCTGCCAAAGAATCACTTGTGCTGCAGGGGGTTATACAGAAATAATGCACTGCAAGAAGGGCAAATAACCCGTATCAAACACAAACCTCCAACCTGCACAAAACACAAACCAGACAGTTTGCCAGGGAAGGCACCAGCAATGAAAAGGTAACTCCCAAGGTGGGACTTCCAAAACTGATGTCACCAACAACACTGCTGCTGCAAAGGAGGCCTCAAGTCCGTCCCCTAAATAAGAGGTGCCTTCAGATGTCAAGACCTTGGCCGCAGAGCTGTTGAAGGGACCAAAAGCTCCGTTTCCCATTTCCTGGGCAAGGAACGAGTTTTTCCTGCCTCCCGTGGCCTTCGCAGACCAGACCGTTGTTTGCAGCAGGAGATGCGGGACAGGCTGTTCCAGACCCATGACACATCCTGGGCCCACATCCTTCTCCAACGCAGGTGACACGGCGCTAAAACGTCCCCTCCTGCTCCGAGCATTACACATCTACAGGCTCCAGCCACCCAAGGAGTTGTAGGAGAAAAAGCATGACACCTCCATTTTCCAGAAGGTCTTCTCCTCTTGCCTCATGTTTGGACTTTTCTCATGAATCCAGGCCTGGACAGAGCGAGCGTTCCTCCTCACCTCCATGCACACCTACCATAGCAGTGACTCCTGAAGAGATGTGGCTGTCTGCCCAGCACTTGGAATCACTTGGCTAAATGCCCACAAGAAATAGCTGTTCAACTAAAAAAATGGAGATTGGAAGGCTTGTGCAGGGAAAAACGAGCAAGAACCACCCTGAAACTGCCCACTCCAGGTGCCCCTTCTTTCATAGGCACCACGTTGACAACATGGGCTCATGGCTAAGCCATAAGCACAAGTAGACACGTCAAATTCTGGAGGTCTGGACTTCTCAGGCCCTCACAAACATAATTTTATATGAAATACCTTCTGCACAACCACTACTTTTAAGGCTGATTAATCTACCAAGTCAAAACAGCTCCTTAAATACATTTTTGTGTGTGTACATAAATAAATCTATAAATCAAAACAGTTTTAACACACAGAAAAATATGCAGTTTTAGCTATAAATATAAATATATACACACACACACACACACACACTACATTTTGAAATTGCCTTCTTTGTTTCTGGCATCACACAAAGTGCCATAACAAAGAAAATCAGGCAGGCAAAATTTGCACAAACTCCCAAAATCCCACATTTAATGAAATCATTGCATTTATCAGAGCGAGCACGCGAGATGAGCAGGGTTTTGTTCTACCATGGCAGGTCTCCCATCTTGCTTTAGAAATTGAATAGTGCAAAGAGCTCCCACGTGGAAAAGGCTGACACAGTGAAGCTGGTAAAACTTCTAAGATTAAACCTAGGGAATTTTGGACTATTTCTCTGCTAACTGACCTACAGGAGGCAACATTCTCCAGAAAGCTCACTGCAACTATGCTGAAGAACTCTACTGATTTTTCCTTTATAAGGCAGTAAAATGTATGGCTACCAATGTATGGCCATTTTTTATTGCAAGAGTAAAAATCATATATATATTTCCATTAAGGTATGCATACATTAAATTAGTTTCCTACAAATTCACCTAGCTCCTAAAAATATGCAAATTCACTGGTGTGAGGATTAAGTTTGCAAAGAAAACGAAAGGTCTTTGACATCTTGCAGTTCTTTGGTTCCCAATCCACGTTGCAAACGAGTGCCATATGGCAATCCGCAGAGACGCATCAGCGCCGAGACCTCGTGTTGCTAAGTTTAGCTTATCTTACACGATTCCTCTATTGCAACTAAGACTTAAAGCTGGAGAGTAACATTTTGGCAGTTGCAAACACGTTTGCTATAAATTCCTACGGAAAAAGGGGAAAAAAAAAAATGTTTTGCTTGCACGGCAAGCAAAGCCAACACCATAAAAACCCAAATCAGCACCGGGAATGTGAGAGGGTGGCTGCAACCTGCAGCACATGCTGGCATTGGGGGGCCACCAACCGAACACGTGGCAATGACATGCCAGGATTTTGCAAGCGGAGGCTTGAAGAACGACAGAGATGTACATTAAGCTCATTAGGTTCATCAGTTCTTCCTCTCTTTTAATGGCCAAGAATAAGCTGGTTGATTAATTTATGTTATTTAGCAGCATGGATTCACCTTCAGTGTCGTGGACACCTACGGAGCGCCTCATCTGAGCACAGCAACAGTGTTATTTAGCAGGAAACGAAGACATTTCATCAGAAACAAATGGAAAAAAAGTATAAGAAATATAAAAAAAAGAAAATTAAAAAAAGGAGCCCTAGCCAACATGTCTTTCATTAAAACATGATCTACACAACATCATTCCTTTAAGCATCAGGGAGAACTTGTAAGATGTCTTAGCCTCATTTAGGAAATGCAAATTCAATACAAGAGCTCTCCGAGGTTTAGTTTTCTAGCTCTCAAGAGATGGAAAAGCCTCTGGCCTCATTAATGAAAGGTCAAATTTTGGACAATTTGCTAACTACCGGAAGAACAGTCATCTGCATAACAGAACCCAAGAGCTAATGGGGAAGAGAGGGGGCAGGACGAAGACGGCAGCCAGGGCTCCGCGGCGAGGCTGGAACACGGCAGCACTGCGGAAAGGATAAACCAACACGTATCGTGTCACTGTTCCCAACTCAGCTCAGATACACCACCACAAATGCTGTCAGCAGGCAAGATAAGCCAAACCCCACTGCAATTTCCTAAAATAATTCACCGTGCATTTCACTAAATTTGGATATCAAAGGTCTGGTTTCAGTCTTTCAAATACTAGTTTGGAATACGTTGAAAGAATGAGGCCTGGGTGTTTATTTTCTTTTTCTACCCTAGCTTCATCTTTTGATCTTCTCGCTGCTGACATCAGACCCACGCATATTGGGACACGAAACTTCACTCCGTTTTAATTGTCCCAGTTTCTCTTGGGGCCACCAACCCTGCTAGGATCTATGTCTTCTTCCTGTCCATCAGTGGGACAGAGAGTCCCTTGGAGATTTAGTAGGTTTAATGAGCCAGGAACAGCTTCTTTGGCAAACATGTTCTCACTGGAGAATGCCATAACCTCCAAAGCAGTGGATCTTCTGGTCTACAGAGGTCTAGTCTACAGAGGTCATCTTAGATGGCTGCAGCAAGGTCACTTTGCCTCAGTCAAATCTGTTTGCCAAATACAGAGCTGACGACCTGCATTCTCCCATGCTGGTTCTGAAATTGGGAGAAATTTGGGGTTTTGTTTGTTTTTTTTTTTTTTTTTTTTTTTTTTTTTTTTTTTTTTTTTTTTTTTTTTTTTGTTAACCTATACCTCATGTGGAGTCCATCTGCCACAGATGCCCTATCCGTAGGATGGCACTGCTGCCAGCAATTCCCTCTCTGACACCTTCTGCACCTTCAAAAGCTGCGGGACTACTTAACAGGACACCTGTAGAGTCAAAGCAGCACAGGTTACGAGCACGGCGCAGGATTATGCCAGCACCAATAAATTCCCGGGAGATTAGGGAGAGCCCACGCTGAGGGCTGCTCCTCAACAGCTGCCCAGCTGGGGGCTTTCGACTCAGAGCAAGTCCAAGCCCCTTAGGGAAAAGGGGCTTTCATGACATCCACGCTGAACTTAGAGCATGGTATATTAGATTTTTCTTTCTCAAATCAGACATTAAGTAGGTGTGCAGAAAAATTTGGAGGGACAGAAGACATCATTGTAAATGACCATCTAAATGTTGACATGTGGCCTTTGTGGAAAGGAGCTAATCGCAGGATCCAGCAGTTTGGCCCAGAAGAACAAATGATGGTCCCTCATGCGTCCTGCTTTGCTCAGCGGCATTCCCATCCATGCCGGAGATCCCAGATCCCCATGGCAAGGTTCACCTTGGCATTCCTTGTTCCTGTTGCCAAACCCCAAGAGCACATATGGGAGTTAAGAAGGGGCTATCCGCTAATCCGGGGTTTCTCAAAGCCTAAGCTGCAAAAGGACTTAAAGAGGATTGCAAAGTGTTAGGGAAAACACAATTAATTAGGATCAGCTCAGGTCCTCCAGGGTGGAGGAGGGAGCAGCAGCTGCAATGGCAGCTCGTGGGCATTGCGACAGCTTCCTTCCTTCCACACTGCTGGAGAAATTGAAGTCAGTGGCCAATGAGGGTCAAGAAGGTGACACTGTAAAGCAGCTTGAGGAGAACTTTTCTAATCCAAGGGTAGCAAAGTTCCTCTCTGCTGCTCTGCATGATGCACACAAATGTTCCACTTGAACATCTCCTACATAGAAAGGCCCAAATTCATGCGTTTCCTTGATTTTGGAGGGAACTATGAAAGTTAATTGATGTTCATTCAGGCTCCAGCTGGGTACCTGCCAGCATGCGTGGATTCGAGGACTTGCTCCATAGCAGAGCAACTAGGCAATTTTCAGACCAAGGTAGAGGCCAGAAAACTTGGATTTGGGCATCCTGGAGATACCGTAGGGCAACAGGAGGCAGAAGTCAGTTACATGGACCTGGAGTCCCACCTTGAGCACATGCAAGCAGCAATGCAGGTAAGCAGCACGAGTTTAGGCTCTTCAAACGCTCACGGCTTTTTCCAGATAGCCCAAATAAGCATTCATAACTTGGAAAAATTAGGAAGGGCAACAAATTTTTCAGTGTGATGTCAAACAGAGGGAGATGGAACACGTGCAGTCAGAAAACATGTGGCATCGTACCCATTTTAACAATTTTTTCTACTTGCAGTGCCACCAGCTCATGTCAGACACGGCTTTCAGCCAGCCAAGGCCTCCTGACAGTCCATAACCACACTCCTGGAATCGCTGCGAGCACTTCCAGAGGGTTAAACTGAAGAGGAGATACGCTGCGAGGCCCCGCGACTTCCATCAGCCCTACTATTCAAACAGAACACCAGCACTTAGCAAAATAATCCTCCTTTTGGCAGCCGTGGCCGTGGTCTGGATGCGCAACCAAGAAATTCAGCTGGCCTGTGCCCAAAATTCAGAAAAAAGCAGGGTATTTGGCTAGCTGCAAGCACACGCGTGCACATACACATCTATACAGGCAGGCTGCTGGAGAGCTACTCAAGGGTCATCTCTGCTGGGAGAGTGGTGGAAAACTTTAGTTTTTGGAGCCCAGGAGTGGAAAGGATGTCCTGGGTCATCAAGTCCAGCTCCATATCGCAGGAAACGTCATGTAATCTCTTCCATAAATTCTCTGGGAAATCAAGCGAGGCACCGGGCTGACTTCACTCTTCCCGTTGGGATGTTTTCCCTAGTTTCACTCTCCTGCTAGTTTGAGATCCTCTGCTTGACGCATGCGAGCCCGACAACCTTTCCATTTTATTTTTTACGGAATAGCTGCCTCATTCAAATGCCTTGTGTTGGCAAGATTAACAAAAAAATGATATAGCCTTTTTAGTACCTGTATTTTATCTATATGTCTCCTCGATCACATACAATCCAACAGTCTTGCTCACAGAGAGGGAAAACTGATTTGGCGCTCGTCCTGGAACCGGTGTGGAGCAGAGGCCGTCACAACTAAAACAAAACCTTTTCCCTAGCCGCTTGTTAGGGATATTGTCTGAGGTCGTTCCCTGCTCCTGGCTCCAGAAAGCATCACTTAAAATAATTATATGCTCCTTCTGCAATATTAACAGCAATGTTTCGCGAGATAAAAAGCGTGCTTTGTGTTAAGCAATTTGCTGTTTGCAGCTTATTCCACATTTTACTCCTTGGTTACACACTGTAAAGCAGAAACACGTTGCAAAACTAACTAAATTAATCAAAATAATTTAAAACTAAATAGCTGGCAAGAGACTTGACACACTACCTTGGTGTTTTCCTCCATGTCTTTGGAATTCAGAAGCGCATGGTTAATCCTAAAAACGATCCAGTCAAACAGGGCGCTGTACAAGGATTTAGCCATGGAATTCCGCACAGTCACAGCCTGAAAAGAAGAAAGGAAAAGGTGATTGGAAACGAGGCACAGCTTGCATTAAAATGGGTTCATTTCTTAAGCTCACGTATCCAAGGCTCATATTTCACTCCAGGCAAAGCTCTGAACCGGGCTTGTTTCACTCTGGTGCATCTGATGGATGAGATCACGTCATAAATCCTCACCATTTGTGACAAAATGGAGAGAGAAACAAAAGGGAAAAAAAAACCCCACACATCCACGTATTTAACTTCATGGAGCTCACGTAAGAGAAGGCTGAACATTGCACAGCAACCGTAAGGAGCAATGGGAAAAAACACACCCTGGAGTTGGGACTGCCTGGTACCGACCGCAGGGCTGCAAAGGGGGAGGCTGCAGCCTCTACAGCCACGGAGCAGCTCTGCAGACCTCACTGCACAGTTGAAGCTTTCCAGGTATCAGCATTGGGAGCTCCAAATCACCCGAGACAGATTTCCTGCTCTCCGGGCAGCTGGCTTGCAAAGGGGAGTCCATCGGAGGGCCGTCAAAGCCCTCTCTCAATCCCGATGCACGAGACCTCGCTTGACGGATTAAAAACCAGATTAAAAAACAGAAGAAAGGAGGATTCAGAGCTGCATCTTTCCAAATCACGTGCACTGTGCAATGGGTTGGCTGCGTAGGCCAAAAAGCAGTAAGTAATCCGTAAGTATAGGCTCCTTCTCCTCTCTTTTATGAATCTCTGGTGCACATTATTATCCCGAACTGTGTCGCAGCGCTCGGGCACGCATCAATCACGGGGCAGTGTTACGGTGCCAGCAGCGCCTGGCTGCTTTTGGCCACCCTATAATCTGCAACAAGGAACCCATCATCCATGACAGGTTCACACCTATTTTAATAAAGCCTGGAACTATTAAAAAAAAAAAGGGTGGCTTGTTCTAGATTGCTTTCAAACACCCCCAGATTTTCCAGTTATTGCACTGAAATCAAGTTAAATTCCCACCAAAGGAATAATAATTCCCTACCCCCACAATTTCTTTTTTATTCTTCTGAGCTCAGTTTAATTGGTGGGGGAAAAAAAAGAAAATCCTCCCTCATCCGAGCCTCCATCACCATCAAGACACACAGAGCTGCCTTATTGCACTGACCTGAAGCAAGAACATCACGGTAACACAGCATCATTTGTTATTGATTATTATTATTATTATCCTGTCAACATTTTGCTCTTATCTGCCATTAATCCAGTAGGTGCTTTCTCCTCCTTTATCCAAGAAGCTGGAATTGGAGAAAACTGCAGCATAACCTATAGCTCCCACCACCAAGGCTATCACAGTCTGCAGATACTCATGAATTCAGGGTACACAAGGTTCCACACAATAGTAATAATTAAGTAATAATTAAGGTGCAGTTATTGTGCTTGCCCCCCAAAAAAGCTTTGTTCCAAACCAAAAACAAGTGCACTACAAAAATCTTGGAATTTTGTTCCATTACAGACCTAAGTAGCGCTTTGAAACATGCAGCCCACAGAGCAGAAAGGTTTCAAGTTTTCTAACAAGCATATTGAAATACTCCCGGCATCTGGGAACATAAGCAGGCCTATGTATTTTATAGTAAATGTCTTCTGTTGCCTTTACTTAAAAGGGTTTTTTTTTTTTTTTTTTTTTTGTTGGTTGGTTTTGGTAGTTTTTATTGTTTCTTTTCAGTTTTGTTTTAACAGAGTGGGAGACTTCTTGATTTTTCTTTTCCATTTCCCAAAGTCTAGACTTTATACAAATTTCTGCGATTTATATAAAACTCACTCAAGACCAAATCTCTTGCACTCTCTCCCTCTGCCTCTTCAATCTGACAATATTGGAAACAGATCAGCGCTGCTAACACATAAAACCAAGAAAAACCTACCTCTTGGTGAGAAGGTGACAATGCAGAAGCATCTCCCCCACCCTTAATGATTTTTCCTAATGTCAATCAGTGCAATTAAGTGGCCCGACACAAATGATGCAATTAAAAAAAATATATATATACATATATATATATACACACCAAAGTCATTTCTACATAATGCCAGAGGAGGGCACAATAAAGAAGGGCATCGTGTCCTCCTTATGGTCATACAGGGTTTTATACTGCAAGAACTGTCGTTCCCTGCTTCATTAGAGCCTCTCTAACGAAGAGATGCCTTCTGACACGGGGCCAATGGGGAAGTCCACGAGAGAAGTCCTCTCCCCTATGCTTAGGACTCGGGCAGCTCCTAAGAGGGTGTGGCCCAGATCTCGACTTCTTCTGCACTTGTTCTTAGAAACTCCGGCTTGATGCATCGAGAACTGGGTGAAACTCCCGGCAAAGGAGCAGATGTAGAATATACATGCGGGGCAGGCAAGCCCATTTACACATGGATCTCATTTGCAAATCCGTTGGCTCCTTGTAAGCCAATTTCTTCTCTCGGTTATACCAGCAAATCCTCATAATCCCTTGACTACCCATGTTGACACGCTGGGCTCACAATGGCATAGATGGAGCAGAGCATTTTGCCCCACGTACCGTTCAGTGACCTGCTTTCCTTACACGAAGGTAGAAGGTCCCTGCCTCAGCTCAGGCCTGTGCCTCACATCCTGCTCATCTTCTGGAGAACTTCCTCACAGGTTGGTGCAGGCTGGGGACACGTCCCCCCATGACCTTCTCTTCTGGCTAAGCAAGGGCAGCTCCTTTGACCTCCTCTTGGCAGAGCATGAGGTCCCCGGGGGGCTCTGACCAGATGGGAGACTCTACGAGACTCTCACAGTGGCCTGGTGTCCACCCTCCTTTCCATATGTAGGTATCAAAGCACAAAATCTGAGGATTTTCAGAGGTTACTGGGCAGAAATAAAGTAAGGCCAAAAAAAAGACTCCACTGCAGTTTGTTCCCTTAGGGAACAATGTTCTTTTCCCTTATTTTCCATTTATTCAACAGAGCATTGCTAGAGAAATCACTCACTCTCTTCCCGGGAATGGTTTGTTTCCCAAATCCCTCTGTGCACTTGGAAGCATCTCCCATCACCCACAGGCTTCCTAGCGCTCTCTCAAGCCTGCCCTGCTCCATGACGGCTCCAGCAGCTCCGCAACACTCACCAAAATCAGCACTTAAAGCACAATGAAAACAGCTCGTGCGACACCAGAACAAGCTCCCGGGGATCAAAGGCAGCGCCACATCTTGCGCACACACACGACGTGGCGCTTACGGCCACGAGCGAGATCAAACACACTGCAGCGGAGGAATAAACTGAAGCCCATGTTTAAATCAGAAAGCTTCCTGCATCTAAGGCTTAAAAGGAAAAATGTTTTATCACAGGCGTCCCTACTTGCACGCTACAGACGCCTTATGTGAGAGTTGGCCAACATCTGCCACGCTCCAAGACCTCCAGCTCCTTGCTTTAGCTCGTAAGAGTGGCCTGCATGTTCTCATGATGGCCATCAGATCCAGGCTATCTTAAGAATATATACTTTTTTTTTTTTTTGGAAAAAAAATCTTCTACCAAGATGATTTTAATATTTGAGGGTGAATGTAAGCTAGATCCTCCAAACTTAAAGATGGAAAGGAAGAACATTAAGAAACTAGGTGCTGAGAACCTAAAGTTTCCAGCTGGAAGTATGTACCAGCACTAAGTAATTTGTTTGCTTGCTTAAAAAATATGTAAATAAAGCCATTTTCCCTGCTGCTCACAATCAAATTCCTCAAATGACAAAAAAATTAAAGAAATGCAGATTCCTCATGAAACTCTCGTTTCACAGGGCTCGCTGCTGCAGGCAGAACAAGAGGATCTTTGTGCTCCCCGGTTGCATGCCACCTTCTCCCACAGCACCAGTGACTCACTGAAAGCTGAAAGCCTAAGCTGGACGTGTTCATAGAAGAGCCCCTTTGCAACACGGCTTTGCTCTGTACGGACCAACTCTCAAAACTTGATTAGAAAAGCTATTTTTACTTCCTACTCCTTTCAAAACGCCAGCTCCTTCTCCTGCCCTTCCTTCTACCTCCTTAGAGCTATGAGTGCCAGAAATGGCACTAAATAAAATAAATAAAATCTTATTTATTTATTAAACTCTTAAGGACTGTAAGGTCCCTTCAAGTCAGCTCTTTCTCACTTCACATCCAGAACCCCATCAGCTCAACGGCGCCCACAGAGCTAGGCTTTGGTGACAGCCCTGGCCAAGGCCCCACCAACCTTTGGCAGATATTTTCCCATCATCTGCTGGGATAACAAATTCCCTAGCGTGCAAGCTTCCCATCCTGATCAGATTCAGCATTTATATCATCTGCTAAACTAAAACAGGAGAAAAAAAGCAATCAATACATCAATTCTAACTGTGCGTGTATATATATATATTTATCTATTTTCAGACTAAGGGGAAAAATAAAGTGTGGAGAATAGAGGGTGGGTGGAAAGCAAGCCCGAGGAGTGTTTAAGGAGCACAGATTTATCATTCATAGCAGCAATAATATCTCTGAGAATAGACATCACGGGTATCAGAAGGCAAACGGAAGGCAAACTAAAGAAAAAACAGCATGAAGACATTGCTGGAGGCTCCATGCTTTTAAGCAAACACCTTTAGGGGTAAGATGAACACTATCCGCAGTGCAGACCCCGCTCGCTACAGCGAGGACCAAAGTGAGACTGAAACCCAAAACCCAAACCCTCATCCCACCTACTCCGGCCAAAGGCAACAAACCCCAGGCCAAATCCCGAGCAGCCCCGCGGCCTTTGACATCCAACTTTAAACAGTTCTGACCCAAACAAAAACACAGCGTCAAGGGCTCTTCCAACCAGCATAAACACTCCCG
The DNA here is from genome assembly GCA_013398315.1 of Nothoprocta pentlandii. Lineage (NCBI taxonomy): Eukaryota > Metazoa > Chordata > Aves > Tinamiformes > Tinamidae > Nothoprocta > Nothoprocta pentlandii. The sequence continues at coordinate 13,826 of VZSG01001162.1, read as the reverse complement.
CTCGCATTCCGCTCAAAAAAAGTCGGCGCAAAATAAATACCCGCCCCGTGCTGTCCATCACTCAACGCGGGGACTCCAGAGAAGAAGCCAAGCTCATCAAGCTAATCCCCTTCGTTATCCCAGGGGAGGGACAAGTCTGCACTGATCACTAAGAGATGACTCCCCAGAGGTACATATGGGACAGAGGGATCCCTCCAAAGACATCTTAGGTGCCTTGGGTGTTTTCAACAGCAAGATCTGCCTGCCTTCCTCGTTCATGGAGATGTACGAGACAGGCTAACAGGACAAGCAGAAGACCGACAGCTACGGGGATCAGGCAGCTCCTCCGATCACGTTATCACCTTCATTAATTAGCACTGGATTTTAACAGCTGCAACAGGGGCATGTAGTTCATGTTTGCAAGCAGTGTCATGCAGCCACTCCGTGTGGATCCCTGTTGGGAAGACGCAGTTCATGGGAACGGGTTACGTGGTGCAGGCACTTAAATTGTTTTTTGACCCCAGTTACTAAGTGCAAGCTTAGCTAACCAGGAGTGCTCTTAAAAAGCAGAACTGAGAAGTTAAGTGCAGTCGCTGCATTGAACTGGTGAGGATTAAAACACTGCAGAGGTCATTGACTGCGTTCAAGTGGCGCACAAGCCTGCTCCTGTTTCCTTGGGGTTATGAAAATCCATGACATCTTCAAAGATGCATGGAAGAAATTTGTTGATCAACGTTGCATTACTACATCTTCTGCCAAATTTTTGCCAACGTCACGTTATTACATTTCCTACCACTTTTTCATAGGGGAAGACACTAGACATGGGACAGAAGTCATCGTGTTGGCTCCAGAATTTTCTATAAGCTATAAGATGTTCCAAGGCCAATAATCTCTCATGCACAGCCCTGGAAAATTCTTTAGGAATAGAAGGAAAAAAAAAAAAAGGAAAAAAACAAAGCATTAGAAATGTGCATTTTTGTTATTCATGGTCCCTCCTACTCCACCACTTCTCGGGATTTCTCCCACAGGGCGTGTGCAGGCATGCGTGTCCATGGGGGTCTAATGAGAGACACTACCATGATTTGCCCCACACATTCCAAAGAGATCCAGCTTTACAGCCATTAGAACGTGAATCACCTTGAATGATCCCAATTTAGCCACAGAAATCACCCATGATTTTTTATTTTCTAATACAGCAAAAACCCTCCAGTGATGCTCAGGACCATGCACACAGAACTGGGCACACGGGTCTTTCCATCTAAGAAGGAAACAATCAGATCGGTGTACCAAATTCTCACAGAAACCATTAGAAGACACCCAAAATTGCATTAAAAAATGGCTTTTGGGGGAGTTTGTAGCAGTTTGTGTGAAACACAGTAACTGCACCAAACATGTCGTATTTTCTGCTTGGGGACAACACGCGTGGAGATTGCTGCTGTCCTCAAGAAATGGGATATGAGCATAGGAAGAAAGGAAATACCCTCTTCTCCCTCCAGACCTTTGATACACTTTCTGCAATTTCTATACAAGGATCAAAGCTCCAATTAAATGGAAAAAAAAATTGGGGAAAAAAAAAAGAAGCTCTCAAACAGGGAGATGGAATAAATTTTCAGTGCATGGGCCGATGAATTAACTTCCATTCCTGCTCAGATCCCAAATAACTCACGGCACTCCCAAAAGAAGAAAATAAATAAAAATTAAAACCCAGTGAGTCATCTCCTGTCCGCTACACCTTGTTTTAATATCCGTATCAGCCACTCCCATGTTCTGCCATGTATTCTCCGCAGTGAAATTCAACTTTGTAACTCAGTCTGAGCTTATTGCAAGGCCAATACCTTCATCCAAGATAGCTCAGAGGAAAAAACACATTTTAAAGCCTACCAAACGATACCCTCGGTATTTACCTAACAATTTCCAGCGATGCCTCCTTCGGTTGCCTCTGTAGGTTCGAAGGGTGTTATACAATTTTTAAACAGGAAGAAAAAGCATATTTGTTTACTTATTTGATGCTGTACATATAAGAAAATTACGAAACAAAACAGCTAGTCGACAAAACACACGTTTTTCTTTATTTTCTTGGCAATGCCTAGCCAGAACGAAGAGCTGTACTACTGCTATAAATAAGGTTGCATCCTCAGTATCTTATGATGCTTTTGCTGTTCCAAAGAGGCTATAGAAGAAAAAAAATCCTAAGTTGATTCAAGTTATTTTTGCCTTTGTACGGGCTGAAGAGCAAGGGCATTAAGAGGAGCTTGTTTGCATCCGCAGCCGCGTCCTGAGACGAAGCAGCTCTCGCGGCTCCCCTTTGGATCACAGGACATGGTGCGGGACAGGCAGGCTGAGCTTTTCTTCTAGGCGGGAGCCTTTCACTGCCGCCCTTGGGTGAGAGGCAGGTTGGTACCCGGCCAAGGGATCGCTTTACACAAAAGACACGAGTGTCAGCCACGTTTTGCAGAGTTTATTTATAACTCAGGTGGATTTTTACAGTGAGAAAAAAAAATACGTTATCAGATTGAAAGGGCCCCGCAGCTCCAATACACTGCTGAAGTAAGAACCAAATGGTCTAGCTACCGAGCCACCTCTTGGTTTAGGAAATCAAACACGGAAATCTAACATTTATTACTACGTGATCATTAAAAATTAATGTAATTCCACTCCTTTCATCACAGCCTAATTTGTTCACCCTTGCGCCCAGACCACAGCTCGGGCAACAAGGAATCACAGCTCCCTCTCCCGTGAAATCCCTGCAAGCTGGTCGTGCCCCAGCTCTATTTCCAAGGCAAATGTGGAAAACGTCACGTCTGCCCTAAAACCCTTCCAAAACCTTCAACAGCTTTGGTTTCCCCTTCCTTACCCTTCCTCCTTCTGTCACAACCATAAATAGGGAATACAAAGGGGAAAACCTGGAGCAAGAACAAGGCTCCCCCTGGAGCATCCCTGCTGGTGGCAGGCAGGATCTGGAAGGGAACGGATGGGAGACAAGTCATGTATCACCCCAGAGCCCGCTTGCTAGTTATTTTAAGAGACATTTTTGCAAGCTCTCTTCTGTTGCAGCTGAACGTCTGTAATATGATGTGGTCACACTTACCAGGAAAAAAAAACCCAATAGGTTACTGGTAAAACCAAGGCAAACAAAAAGCCTTTTTTTTTTTGCTATTTTCTTCAAGTCTCAGCACTAGAGTCAGGTGGTTAAAAGCATCTCTTCCTAAAAAGGTTGTAGTCAGACACTTCAGTCTGCTGACTTTGACAGCAAGGTTTGAAAGCGTGAGCTGAAGCAATTCAGAAATGCAAAAACACCCTGGTCTTCTCAAATACAGCAACTCCAGGAGATGACCCTTGGTATCCACAACTCCCTGTGCAGCAAAGGATGGGGGAAGAGATGCATGGAGAACCCCAGGCAGCTGAGGCACTCCTGGAGGATGCTCCCATGGGATAGGATGGGATGGGATGGGATGCTCCCATGGGATGGGATGCTCCCATCAGGAGCTCAACACAAGCTGCTGCCCGACAACAGAATCATCAGGCAGCAAAATTGACAACCTTGATGATGGTGGAGGAAGAACCACTTGCTCCTCTCCAGCTGCGCTCCTCCAGATCCTGCTACGTCCAAGTGTCCAGAGCACAAACTGAAGGCCCAACTCAGCCTCCCAAGCCCTTTGCTCCTGTTTTTTTTACAGTAAAACCAGGCACACAGCTAAATTAATAAGTTACTGAATGACAGAAGACTGAACGTAGGACCCAACGAAGGAGGAGGTAAAGAGGTTTCTCCCAGACATTCCTACCACGGAGCCCAGTGCATAGAGCCAAAACCAGCCCTTCCAGTGTTTTAGCCAATTCCTGCCTCTCTGCTCACCCCTAGGAAAAGAGGCTCTGGCAGAAACCCTTGTTTTGCCAACGTCTCATCTTCCCCCCGGGCTGTTTTGGCAATTTCTGCCATGGAAGACGAGGCGTCTCGGGCGAGGGAGCGGGGCAGCCGGCTCGAGCGGCCCTGTCCCGCCACCCTCCCGCCTCCCGTGCTGCTCAACAGCATCCATCAGCTCTCCGGGAAGCCAGAAACCCAAGCCGGCTCCGATTGAGGGGGCTTGCACAGAAGATCCCGTATTTCCACGTATACCAAAACTACACTGTGTGTGGGAAGAGCCGGCCTGCTGATCTGGGCATGGTTTCCATTCTTACGCGCCTTCTAACAGGAGCTGAGCCCAAATTTAAAGGGCAGAATTACTGAAAACACGTACTAAAGGGACTTCTTGGATTTAAAGCTTCTTTTCAGTAACCAAATGTAACTAAACATCCCTCAAGGAGATCCTAGAATGCATCTGATGACAGCAAAGGCCTCTGGAGTGGGCAGAGCAGTCCATGGGACAGCAGCATTTCCCTCCTTGAAGTCCTCGCTCCGGTGCTTGCAGAGTTTTGGAAAGATTTCCACAAAAACAAGCCCCGTTCAGCCAAATCTCAGCAGTATCTCCCAGGCAGAGCCTTGCGCTAACAGATCTCTGGGCATAAGTCATCCCGACATAAAAGAATTATCAAACAGGGCTTTGAGGGCATCCGTCTTCCTGACGGAGGCAGGATGCTGCGTCCCACAAGAAAACACCCACAGTGCTAAAACTCCCCTCGGCCGCTCTCATGCATCCCCACAAGGGGCTTATCCCCGGCTCCTCGCAGTGAGGAAAACCCCAATCCCAGCAAAAAGCTCCTTCTGACGTTCCCCATCGACAGGCTGCCTTCGCAGCGAGGCTGGATGCCTCTTAAAAGCTCAGGGGGGCTTTCCATTTTTAGCCCATTAATGCCTTTTCTGTAATTCTGAACGCACTCATCAGTGCACCCAAGCTTTCAAAGGAGCCCTGCTAAGCTCCTGTTTAATGACCTAGGCTGACAAGGAGCCCATAAGCTAATACAGCCTGGCATTAAGCACTCGCTTCCAGGGGGCTGACACTCCAGATTCCATTAAGCATCCACATCCTTCCAGTTCAGGATGGAGGATTTTCAGCCCCCTCCCCTTCTGCTATCATAGCACATCCCTCCCACTTCTCCTGCAATGTTCTCTGGCTATTAAATATTCAGAGCTAGCTGCCACTATGTTTTTTTTCTTTTTAAATATCTTAGCCAATGTTAGGTCATCGGTTAAATCTGGCCACAGGAGCATTTCCTTTTTGAATTTCTCCTTTTTGAATTTCTCATGGTCTGAAATTCTCATGGTCTGAATTTCTCATGGTCTGAAAAAGGCACTGGACGGTATCACACTGGTACATGCACCAATGAAACAGCGCTCGGCCCTTTGCTGTCATGAAACACGTTTGGCCTCACATCAAGGTCTGTTTAATTGTTGACAGGCTGAAGAGAAGCGTCTTTCCTCTACTCAACACACCAAGACCAGGGCAGCAAAGCTCAGGGAGAAGGTAGGTGGAGAATCCAGATTCCCTCCTGTCACGAGCAGCTGGATGGACCTCTGCAGTCCTGTCCATTCTCCCAGTCCTGCACATGACTGGGACAGTCTCCCAGTTGGGACAGTCTCCATGCGGCTTCTTGACGAGCCACCACAAACATGATCCTGTTGTCTTCTCCTCAGGACATTAGAACTAAAGGCCTCATTAGCGAGTATGAATTAATTCATTAACTAACTCTCAGGTATAAAATACTCTTGCTTATAAAGATCTGCAAAGTCACTCCAGCAATGCCAACAGAACAGGACTGAAGGCATCATGGAAAAAAATCTGTTTTCTGAAGGGAGGCAAAAGAGGATTCAGTGACAGATGCATCTACTTTGATAAGGAGTTTTCCTCATCTAATGGAGGGCATGGAAAAAAAACTAGGGACTCTGGTGAAAAACAGAGTAGCAGGTGACGGGCACTGGCCTGATAAGCAGAGCAAGTGGGATGGAAACAAGGTGGGGAGAAACAAGTGTCCATCCAGGCATGGAGCTGGTCTCTGCTGCAATGGGAAGGGGGAGCAAGGCGCAGAAGGCAGGAGAGGGTTGACAGGAGTGGAGGAAGCCCAGCCGAGATGCTGGGTGGGTCTGAGAGGGGTAAATGACTATATTCATCAAGGCCTTGGGGTCTTGCAGTAAGACAGGATAAAAAAAAATCTGAATTCTTTGAATTATTTAGATAGAGGCAGGAAGACAGACATGGCCCAGGAGGGCTGTTCCACGCCTGGATTAAGCTCAAGATGATGATACTCAAACTGCAAACATAAAGAGCAGCAGCAGACTTTGAGAGCCTCCGAGGCCTCCACAACGATTTCATTAGGGGGTTCTGTGATTCTGTGATTCCTGGATCCGCTTGCAGAGCAGAGCAGTTAACCAGCACCTTTCCTGCTAATAAAGCAAGTCACTTAAAGTTCGATGTGTCTGTATTTTTGGTTTTTTCTTTCCTTTTATTGCTCTTTGGATGCTTAAATCATGGTTATAAACCATTTCTACCTTGCATGGAGAATTAATTAAAAAAGCATTTGTAATATGAAAACATATATATGTTTGTATATATTTATATATTTTTTTAATATATATATATAATATATATATATACATATTTACTTTCATATATATCTCCAAAGAGTGGAGTTGAGGAGCACTTGGGGAGGGAGAACCATAATTCTTGGAACCCCTCATCCAGCTGTCATTAAAATTCCATTTTTCTCCAGTGCACTGGAATGCTGGTTCCATTTTCCCTTCTGGGAAAGGAGAGTGCTGGGACTGGAGAAAAACCCCTGCACTAAACACAGACCTGAATTACCCGAGACGTCACTCGCCGCCCTGGGGCTCCCGTGGCCAAATCCCTCCTTGGAGCCGGGTCCCTCTTTGCACGCTCTGCCTCTCGCCCAGCCCTGGGCCTGCACGGACACACCGTGATTTCCCTGGAAACCCATTAATGCTGCTCGCTATGTTAATAGACAGGCTCGCTCCTAGGAAAGTCATTAGGGTAAAGGAAAAAAGCTGGATCCCTGAATAAAACTGCAGCCTTTCATGCATGTGCGGCTTTCTCTAAGCCCATCAGCAGCATAAAAGCCTGGAGAGCTCGGCACTAAAGCAAATTATGCAGTCGGCTGAAACACTGCATTAAAATCCCATCCGGCTCCTATAAAAGGAAAAATGAATGGTTGCAGGAGGCAGCGCTCTGGCACACAGGCCAGCGTGGGGCTCCAGATAAGAGGCAGCTGCCAGAGGTAAATATAAGCGTTATTTATGGATGTGGCACTCTTGCTCGACGCCGGTCGGAGATGCAGAGCGGGCCCGTGCAGGCAACGCTTCCTTCCAACCATCAAGCCCAAATCAGCCACCACTCCCACTGAGGAAGGACTGTAACTGCGCTCCTGAATGGCACGTATGATGTTTAGGCCAAGCTGGGTCCGTTTTAACCTGCACAACCAGGTCTCTTGTCTCATTTTCCCCCTAGCTTCAGAAGTACCAGTGACTCCAACGACAACAGGCATCACCCAACTGTTAAAACCAAGGTCAGAGACACCAAGATTGAGTGAATGATCAAAAAAAATCTGAGGGCACGTTAGGTTTTAATAGGGTTTTCCTGAAGAGTACAGCACTCACTCATTCAACCATTTTTATAATACTATGAAGATGGGCATTAAGAGCTTAGGAAAAACAGGTCAGATGTTGAAATGAGAACTTGGGGCACAAGTCCCAGCTGCTCCTGCCTCCAGCCTTCCTCAAGTAGGTGCTCTTACCACACACCCTTCACCCTCCTGCATGAAATACAGTTAAACAAACTCCACGAGTGCTGTTAAAAGCTTGTTCAGATGGAGAAGGCAGTACTAGCAACTGCTGGTACCTAAAGAAAGGTGTTATTACTATGCTGGAGTCTTACTTCATTGAAGTTGAATATAATTTTAATCTTTTAAGTCAGTTTAGCTCCTTCAACATCACTCACCAGAACAGCTATAGGCAGGTAATGCTCAAAAAGCGGGTTTAAGAACACCGAGTTGACAACACCAACATTCACACTTGCCTTAAGTGTGCTAATGCTTACAATGTTTAAAATAAAGCCGACAAGGACAACAGTAAGTGCAGAACTACAAGATGAATAAATGAGAAATAGTTGTTAATTTTAGGGGTCATTTTCAGCACCATCAACTTCAAGCCACCCAAATCTTCAGCTCTAAGTTGTTCCTCCTTCCCTAAACAGAATATACAAGGACATTGTGAAATACTTTGATTCAAGGAGCAAGATATGTAGGAATAAAAGTCCTGGTTTTACATGAATCACTGTAAAGACAAGCAGAACAAATCTACAAAACGAATCTCATTTAAATTTAGGTCTGCTCTGAAGAACAACTGCTTCAAACGAGGAGCTGCCAAGTGCTCAAACCGCAGTCTCAAAAAAAGAATAAAATAAAATAAAATAAAATAAAATCCCCCAAACCATCCAATGATGTTTCTAGCAACAATGCAGTGGAGACAGGGAGGAAGGCAGCATCACTGCCATCGAGCAGCAGCTTAACACTCTTATGGGGCTTGGGATCGGAGAAAAATTATCAAAGAGGAAAGACTTAATTGGCTCTAAGAAGTCTGCTCTCAGCTCTGCTGCTTTCAAACCTCTGAAAGAGGAGATGACCTCAGCATCCTCTGCTCATTCAAGACTGTCATCATCACAAGATCATGATGTTGCAGGACATGATACAGCAGGGCAAAGAGGTGGATCACAGAGCGTGTTATGAAGAGCGTTAACCATATATTGGAAGGTATTTCTACGTCAAGTTGTGATCCATGTGACTGGTCAAAGAACCAGTCACCAGCTTCTTTGGCCACTGTTTGATCAAAGAAATCTGAGAACAACAGATCCACACAACAGCACCATCCGTACCGATGGTATCACTGAGCAGACACCCTTAGGAACATCACTGAAGGTCAAGACTGCTTTCAGAATGCAAAATCTAAAGGCTTTTTATGTAAGAACATTTATTTCCAATTAGAGCTCCATCCTTACAGCTCCTCTCTAACACTCTGAAACTCAAAGCACAACACAGACAAGGAAACCAGGGCTCAAGGGTCCTTGTCTGCAGGGTCAACAGCAGCATCAAGAGAAGCACAGTCTCTAACATCAGACAAACTCTCCCAACATCTTGAGACTGCAAGCAGAAGCCCAAGGGCAGCGACTCGCACTTCATCGGGGTAGCCTGATAATTTACTCTTTCCACTTCAGTTTCAACAAGGGCTTTCACAAGCAAAACCACCTCACTTCTTCAGGTCCCTTCTCCCATCATAATCATTAGTTATGTGCCCACATCCGCACAGACATCAGCTTCTCCATTTACTTATTTCAAAATAAATAAGGCAATATCTAAACTCTACCAGTACGTAAGCATGCATTTCAGGCTCATTCCAAAGTGCTCAAAACCACCCCAAGCGTTTCCCTCTGTAAAAGGAACATCAGGTACCAACCTCTGCTAGTTTGTACGGTAAGATGAGCTTCTCTCCTACAGTCACTGTCTTTCTGGTAACCAGGGCCTCAAACAGCATCTCTTCTTTCACCTTTTAAAAAAGAAAAACGATGTTAATGATTATTCTAGCATTAGACTGAAAGAAACATCCACATGGTTCTGCCAGGGCTTGCAAAGTTAAAGTGCAACCCACAAAAACAAGCTAGATATCTAGAGAGCACAACTCAGCACATGAAGCCAGCACCAGAAAGACCACGGTATTGAAGGGAGGCTGATTTTCTACATTCAGTCATTTCCAGCAGCTTCCCATTGGGTTCCTTTGTTCGAGGGGTAGCCCAGGAAACGTTCCTCCCTCTCGTGCTTTTTTTTTTGTCCTCCTTTTCTGAGCAAAATGCATCGACTGTCCAATGTCAGCAGGATAGCAGCACAAAATGTTACTCAATAAACAAGGAAAATGGTGACATCTGTTTGAGAAGAATGACCGAGGTCTTGGGAGTAGAAAGAGGAGACATTAAAGCAGCAGCTTTTGCAATAACAGAAGCACCTGGGATAGCAGGAACAGGTTGGAAGGGACACAGGACAGAGAGACACGAATGAAGCAGACCCAGCCGTGCAAGTGGGGCAGATCCCAGTCTCACGTGGCACGGGCCACGTTCCCTGTGTCCCACACCAACCCCACAGCAGTTGCATCAAGTGTTATGAACTGGCTTCCTTTCCCCCCAAAATCCAGCCAATTATTTTTATATTTTCTAGAGGAAATCAGGCATTTACAGTGTGCTCTAATAGAGGATTATAGGCTTAAATCAATTTTATTGTTATTTTCTCATCTAAACCAAATTTTGCGTTGATGTGCCTCTGCTGCAGCCTGAGCAACTTCACGTTCACCAGGGCCATATGGGCACCATATACTTCACTGGCTCCAAATGCCTCGATGCACTCAGGTATCAGGCCTCTTCCAAACACCCACAGTGAAAGCCAGAAGCAGTGAACCTGCAGAAGCATCTCTGTAGCCCATCCAAGGCCATGTTTGTAGCACATGTACACGTAGCACAACGTACAGCCACGCAGGATTGGATGTGGATGACGCAGAATACTTCTTGGTTAAGTTGAAGGCATCTTGATTTGTTGGTTTAACTTGAGAATTAGCATGCACAGCCAGCAAAAATAAGGCATAGTTTGCATACTTCTCACTTGAGCTGAGGAAATTTTACAATAATGATCCTGTAGAAGAGAAAACTCCTCTACCAAAACCTTTCTACCACAAACACCATCACGGGAGCCTCCTGGAGAAGGTCCACCATACTTTTTGCATAGTTGACTTCGCCTGCAATGCCCAGTAACACAGAATACAAACACAAGGAGCAGCAAGGCACCTGCAAATGCATTCTTGCTTACCAGCAAGGCCTGCATTATGAGAAACCAATGTCACACATTGGGATTACAGACACGTGGCCTCAGCTGCAAAGCTCAACCTTCCGAACTGACACAATCCATCCCTTTGGTTCCAAGTCCCCAGTCAGCTCCTCCTCGCTGCCGGGCTCCTGCCTCATCAAATCCACTTTGGGCATCTGCTGACTCGAGCGCGCGGCCGAACGTGAAAAGCCGGGCGCTTTTTCAGCCGAACAATCATCCGGCCTCGGGCGGCCGCAAAGCTGGGAACAAAAGCAGGTTTTGGCTCGGTCGTGAGCGGCAAACACGCCGGAACGGGAGCCAGGGAGGCCGCGGCCACCGGCCACGAGCACGCGGGCTCTCCTGAACCAGCCATGGCAAGAGGCAGAGGTCACTAATCTATCTGAACTAAGCTATCAGATAGTCACTAATAAAAACAAGCCCATGAGAGGCTCTGGGTGCCCAGAGGGAACAGCCAAACTGCCTCCAACTGCCAGATTTGTCAGTCAACACAGTGATTTTAAACGGCTTGAACAGCCGCTCGTCCCCTCCTTCGCTATCCCCATCTGTCTGTTCTTCCCTCCGGTTTTCCTTTCCTGATACCCTGATGTCAAGGGCCTGTGGATGTTTGTCCTTAGTGCCCCAACCTGCTCTCCTTCCAGGCCACCTCGCAGCCCCCAACCACCCTGTCACACAAAGGAACCCTTGGCGGGGATGGGAAACTCAGGGAAAGGTTCAAAAGGAGAAAAAGGCACCGGAGCAGATCAGCAAAGAGGAAAGCACAGCTTATCTCTCCAGCTTGTGCCCCCCAAAATCATCCATCTAAGTTAAGCCTCATGATCATTTGGTTTTCTATCACTCAAAGCAAAGTCTGGCTCTCTCAAAGAAGCTGCCAGAGTGAATATCTTAAATACAGGGACAAAATTCACCAAGCAAGTCAAGTCACTGCTTCATAAACCACGATTGAAGAGCTCCTGGCCATATGCAAGCTGAGCTAACACCGAAACGGTTGGATGGGCAGACCTCTAAAACGCAGCGACCTCCAAAATTTCCTTCCACACATCTTAAAAGAGCTAGACCAGCCAAACGTGACCTGCCCTGCCCCGAGCTTAGGCGCAGGGCTCCGCATTCCCAGACCGCAACTGGAAGGTGGGTTCCTAGGAGAAGGTCTCATTGGCCACTGAATGCTGGCCCTGGCTACCTCGTCATCCTCACCTTCCTTAAATCCACCCTTTTCCTTCCATAAATCTTCTATCCAGGCAGACATCAGCTCCAAAATGACCAACGTCAACACAAAAGGGAGATTTAAGACGCTCGTTAACTTACATTTACCCTTACTTGCCTTGGAAACATTGAGTCCAAGCAACACAGTATAAAAATGCTCTGTTGAGTGAGGATACCATTTACCTTCCTTTCTCAATTCCCCATCTGTTGACATAATTTCCAGTTCTGGTAAATACACACAGTGAGAAGGCTCTCGCTTTTCTAATGGAAAAAATAGTCTCCCTTAAGATGAGCTCACACTAGGTCACTTCTAATAGATTTTCCCTGTTGATGTGCCCAGGATGCACAAATCAAAACCATATATCACTGTAAAGTATTATGCACTCTTGCAATAAAGAGAAATAGCTAAGAGCTTAAAAAAATATGAAGAAATGGTAGCAAAACAGAAAGGTCGTTGCTCATCCACAGCTTAGCTACAAGTTCTGAACAAACAGCTCCTCAACCTAAAACATAGCCGGAGTATCAGTTACATGTATAAATGCAAAGCCCTGCTGTTTCAAGTCCACGTTGAGCGTCTGGAGAATTTTTTTGTTTGGACTGATGGAAAGAGATGGATACCAAGAGGGCCTAAGCTCAGCACTTGGAGGCTTTTGCTCAGAAAAGTCTTACGGAATCCCTTAAGGTTTCTGCAGAGGAGCTCTTCCTCTCTCCATAATGAGTTCTCCATAAATATATACATATATTTTTTTAAAAAAAGACAAAACTCCATGTCTGCTCAATCCATCAGACAGCACTGACCTCATGCTGCAGCACTGCCTTTCAGCACAGCTTAAACAAAGGGCCGAGACAAACTTGCCAAAACCCTCACATAATCCACACGCTACGTCTGTTCTTGAACAAAAATAAGGGGGGAGGCGCAGGGAATGGGGGTCTTACTGCAAATGAAATTATGATCCACAAAGTCTGGCCCAAGTCCTTCGCTTTTCCAACAAAGGCGAGTCTGAATGTTTTAATAAATCAAAGGAATACATCGGAAGAGGCTGGCACTAAGGAGAAGAAAATCCACCTCAGTAGTTCATCTCCTTCCGAATTCCCTCAAAAATCTGCCCATTAGCTTCTTTTTACAGGACTCAAGGGTTTTTACGCAGAGGAAGAAGAGGTAGCAGAGCGAAAGCAGAAGTGTTATCCAGTGTTTTCACCTGAATTGCTAGGGCAGGGAAATTCCCCCAGTAGTGCCCGCATGCTCAACGGCTCCGCTCTGCCCTAGCAGCACCCACCTCAAGGCAGTTGGGTGCAGACTCTTTCAGGAGGGGAAAGACATCGGCTGTGCCCGAGTTGGTCAGTTCAGTCAGACTGCTCATTTTTCCCCATCTCCCACACAAACGGGATTGGGATTCCCCCCTTCTTTGGGGGATCTCAGATGGGTCCAGTTCAAGAGCTGCTTTTCATGGACCACCTATGAAAGCCACCCAATGGTTTTTTTGCCCTTTTTTCTTCTCCTGCTGCCTACAAGTTCCATATGTTTCTTCTACCTCCCCAACACAAAAACGTACAGCAAGGGAGCATCCCCCCATTTTTTTTTTGTCGCTACACCATTTCTGACACCATCACATCATGTTTCCTGGTCAATGAATCTCCTCCTGCTGTTTTACAGGTCCTCTCTTCCTTGGCCAATCCTTGAATGAACAAAGAATCCGATGAGTCTTGTAAGGGCAAAAGGGCGAAAAGAGGGGAAAAGGGCGAAAAGAGGGGAAAAGGGCGAAAAGAGGGGAAAAGGGCGAAAAGAGGGGAAAAGGGCGAAAAGAGGGGAAAAGGGGGAAAAAAGGGGAAAAGGGGAAAAA
>VZSG01001161.1:114141-151774 GCA_013398315.1 Nothoprocta pentlandii | reverse complement strand
GCAGGGACGCCTCTCAAGGTTACTCCTCGAGGTTGAGAGACCCCCCTTCCCACAACAGATTTGTGGTAAGTGAACATAGAGCGCTGTCTTTCTTTAACTTTACTTTGTAACTGTGCACAAGAACCCTTAGTCATAAACCGTTGACCAGGTCTGGGACTAGGATTGGATCCAGCCGCACCCAGAATCCTCTCAGAAGGAGCCTGGACAGCAAGGGGGTCCAATCTGAACCTCGTGACCCAACGGGAGGGTATCCCAAGATAATTGTGTATTATCTTGAGCCTCCATGCAGTGAATAATAAGTGACCTTGCCATAGAATCTCGTGAAATCATTGTCCATATTAATAAATCCTATTATTATTTCTTTCATACGAGTGAAGTGCATTTGTCACTCACCCCTGCTACCACTCGTTCCGTGACAATAGCCAATTCTGTTTTGCTTTTATTTGTGCAAGGGATTGCTCTGGAAAGAGGGACAGGGAAAAGAAAAAGAAAAATATATTTTTACTTTAGCAACTAATAATGCTTACTAGTGAAGGTCATTGGTTTATTGCTGAAAAAAAAATCTATTACTATAGCTATAGAGTTTTTTGTTTCTTCAGTGAATGGTTTGACTTTTACAGAGCTAAAATAAGTACACTGGATAAGTTTCACTGATGGCTCAGCTGTTAGAAATGCCTTATATTTTTCAATTAGTTACACTTTTTATTAATATTAAATGAAGCTCTTACCCACTCCTAATGTTTGGGTAGAAAAGCACAGCTGGTATCTTGTGTATCCTTACTGTTGGGTAGGTTTTTTTGCTTTTTTTCTTCAATCCTTCTCCTGTTGTCTTATCGATCTCCTGTGTGTGTTTATTTTGCATGCTTTTCTGCTTTTTTTTCCTGCTTTTCTTCTCTCCAAATCATTCTAAATGTACAGATAGTCCAATAATAATGAAGCTTTGAGTTCTGTAGCATGCCCGCACCCCTCGGTGTCTTTGGATTGCACCCTAGCTGGTGTAAATCAACATCTTTCTTCTATGAAATTCACACAACTTGCACTAGGTAGGAAGTCTATAGCTTCTTGCAAGATTGTTATACTTTAATCCACAAGTTTTACTCTGATCTGTCCATCTCTCAAACCCTGTGTCACTTTTCTGTGATCAAGCTATGCTATATTTAGCTGTGTTTGCATTTCTAACAGCCACAAAAACAACATGATTCCATACTGCAGTAATATCAAGTATTTGTGACAGACACTTACCAGGTGGGCTGAGGAACAGTAAAATAGAAGTTGTTAGTGAAGTGTCCTCATATACAGATCTTGTTCCATCTGGGAAACAGCCAAAACTTTGGGTTAGAGATTGATGTTGAATAATGAATTATCACTGCTGGGGCCAGTAGTATGAAACATTTTTTCCTGCCTTTTGCCTGATTAATTGATTTAATATTTGGTATATGCCTATTACCTTCTTTGTCCTCTGTATGGTGAGTCCTTCAGACAAATTATATTTGGTATGTATCTTACTTGCATCAGGAGTAAAGCTAAATGACAAAAACGTGTAAATGCCATAGACAGCGAATTTTGCCAATATTTATACTCTTGACTGGTCACATCCACTTCTGTATTGCTTTCTTTATGATAACATAAATGTAAAAGCTTTAGTCTATCAGTTGCTGAGAAATGCTTCATTTAACCTTTCACATTACTTTGAGTGGAGGCTCTAGCCAAATAGTATACTTCCTTTCCTTTATTGCATGTGACTCTAACCTGTTAATTACCTCCCACATTTCCTTCCTGAAGGAGAAAGAAGTGACATTTCAGTGTAATAGGGTTTTATTATTCTGCATCCTTTGATGGAACTGTAGCACAGAATAAACCCACTCTGTAAACATGATTCATCTTCCTCTGATATTGCCAGGAGTGTTGGTACCTTAGTTTGAAAAGATAGGCCATAGACCTTCACAAAAGAATGAAAAGTAAAAATCTCTTGCATACACAAGAGCATATTTCCCTTGATCATTTCTAGATTTCCTGTGTTCATTTTTCCAATTCTGCATGGACTCCTCCAAAGTCATATGTGATTCGGTATGTGTTTCCTACTGAAAATTATACTTTTCAGTGAAGAAGTAACACAAAGTTTGAGCTACCCTTATATTGTCGACCCCTGTACTGCAGATGTATGATTTATAGACCTTGTCTCTGTAGACAGGTGGACTCAGCCTTAGAGGTGTGAGCTCTCGGACTTTCCCTCTCAGGAAGCCTGTTTCTAATGACCGCAGAGGGAGCCTTGTGATAACTTCATATAGATCCATTTAATGAAATGGATCTATATTTTTTGTTTGGGCCTCTTAACTTAAACTTCTGACTTAGATTGGGTCCACTTCAAGTGGGCTGAGCTGTACCAGACTCCAGCCTCTGATAACCCTGCTTCTAGCCTAAATTAAGCCATTAGGTGAAGAAGGCACTTATATTAAATGCCTAAAATAGTATGAAGAATTTTCATTAGATCTTTCATTAGGTTTCATATATTCCCTATTGGTATCTGTCATATTTCTATACAGAGTTTAATATAAGTTATTCTTTAGTCTGGAGGTCTGTATTGTGTCTCTCCTCACACTACTGGGTGAAGGAGAAGAAAATATTGCATGCATTAATCATTCTGTCTTGTTTTCCCTCCCTCATTCTTTTTATTTATTTTTTTTTCCTTCAGAATGTTGGTTTTCTTCTGTTATGGTTGAATTTTGGCAGGGAGAAATATTTTCCATGCATTTAAGAGTTAAGGGAGCTAATTAGGAAGCTGTTTATGTTTCAAGTTGCTTCCTCATCTAAATATTTGGCAGCAGTTACACAGGTAACTGCTGTGGTTACTGTTTCTGGCTGGATTAATGTTAGCTCCCTAGAAAGACCAGCCTGCATAGCCAGCTCTTACTTTAATAGGGTAGGTTCATGAAGCTGCCCCTTCTTTACAGTTTAATCTCTTGGCAGGGAACAGTGATAGTGCTTCTGTGTAACTGGCTGATACTGACTTGTTTTTTAGCCCAGTGATGGAAAATGCTGTACTACAATAAAACTTCACTTTTGGCACAACTTGCTTCTGTTGCACTTTTGTTTTCCTGTAGTAATGTAGTTACTTAAAAAAACAAGCAAAAAATGGCCTGAATAGCACAGCAGGTGGTTTTTGCTTTATAAAAGGAGGTTGTTTGCACCATTCCCTCAGTCCTTGGGAAAGCTTCTCATTATAGGACATCAGATAGAAATGCAGGTGGTTGTTTCACAAATGGGAAGATCACACATTTCCAGATTTGAGAGACGAAAAAAATATATTTTTAAAATGGTATTGATGTGGTAGATTTTGGATTAAAATCTACTGAATTACAATTAGATTTTGGATTCTCTGAATCTGAATTTAGAAATTGATATGGTAAATTTTTTTAGACTGTGGTAGATGAAGGGCAAATGTAGGGAGGAAGGGGCCAAGCTTTTCTCAGTGAGGGCCAGTGATAGGACAAGGATGTAAGTTGAAACACAAGAAATTCCATCTCCATATGAGGAGGAACTTCTTCACTGTGAGGGTGACAGAGCCCTGGCACAGGCTGCCCAGGGAGGTTGTGGAGTCTCCTTCTCTGCAGGTCTTCAAAACCCGCCACCCTGTGCCCCATGCTCTGGGTGTCCCTGCTGGAGCAGGGGGTTGGACTAGATGATCTCTAGAGGCCCCTTCCAACCTCACCCATTCTGTGATTCTGTGATTTTATTTTCCCAATGAGAAATGCAATGATGATTGCTTCCTAGAGTTTATGTTCCACATGCTCTATCAAAAAGTCTCATGTCCTTACAGATGATGACATTCGCAGGGAATTTGCAGGGAAGATAGAAGAAAGAAAAAGAAAAAAAAAAGAGAGGAAAAAAAATCAGTAACAACATTGCGACTTCTTGCTACTGAGTAGCTTTGTTTTGGATGCTCTTTCCATTTCTCGTCAACATTAAAGCCCAGTTTATCTCAATGGTTTGCCTGAACTTCCACGCCAAGCTAAAGTAACACGCCCACTTCCTAGTGAAAATGATTATGGAATCGAACAAGCACTCCACTCCATGCAAGATCATCTGGATAGCTTTAACAAGATCTTTCTTGGAGGAAGATATTTTTTCTGAGCTAGCCAGATACTTTGCCTTGCCTGTGTGAGTATTTCATTAGCCTGCCACAACTGCTGCCCAAGAGATGAAGAGAAGAATAGGAAGTGCAGGATCTCCCTTAGAAGCAGAAACTACTTTTGTCATTTGGGAACTTCTGGGAATCGCTTGGAAGCATTTACTTGTGACTGGAATTTTTTGTTTGAATAGTTCTGCGGCATGAGTTGTCTGTTGGAAATGATCAAGGAGAAAAGTCAAGTGCTAGTTTGTTATGTGGCTGTATCTGAAATTAATCTGAAATGAATTTGATCATGTTTAACCTTGTACTCACTTCTACTTCCTTAAGGTTTTCTGTATCCTCAAAGTGACATTTTCTTGAAGTCTTTTCCAATAATTCTTTGGATGACTGGATAAATAATCAAAAAGTGTCTAACACTTTAATCCAGACCGCTTAATCATTATCCCTTACGTTCCTAAAAGGCTGAGATTATGACAAGACTAAGAAGCTGGCTAGGTACCTGAATAAATTCACTTCAAAGGGTGGGGAGAGAAGGGAGAGAGGGAGACTTGTGAGCTACTGTAATTTATTGTAAACTTTTCCGCAGTCAATATTGTTGGAAATATCCAATACCTCAAGCCAAGTGCCACCCAAGAAAGATATTGCTTGGTATTCCTAGACAGCTATTACATTGGGGGCAGGGGAGGCAAGGGGAGGTAAAAAAACCCAATAAACAGTATAAGGATTTTACCAGAAGTCTGCCCAAATTGTTAATCACAAAGAATGCACCGGTGCTTTTTGAGTATAGAGGAAAGTACCACAACTTTGCACAAATACCATTTGTGAATGAATTTCTCCAAGTGCCTTCAGCTAAGTCAGAACTACTGTGGGGGAGACTGACAAACCTATAGAGGATTTTATTTCCTTGCACACCCTTTCTTATCACAGCTGAAGCTATCCCAAATAGTTCATTGGGCTAAGATGACTGGGAAAATGCTGTGAATGTCTTGTGCTTTACTGTAGTTTTCTTTGAATGGAAGCACAAAATATATCTAAGGGTAGCATGGAAGTCTTTGTACTTTGTACTTCTTCCTTTCTGAAGCCACAGCAATATCTTTTCAGTTAATATGACATGATAATAGGGAACTAATGATGGAAAAGTAGATCTCCATTTCTGTATGGCTGGTATAAATGCTGCAGAACAAATTCAGCATGGAGTTTCCTTTCATTTCAACTGGAAATGACTGAGTAAATTAATAAAGCATCTGGTCAGCTGTACTGAGTAAATGTCTAATGCATATGGCAAAGTGTGACTTGAACACCTGCATTTAAAGAGAATGGTAGTGATGACTATTGAGTTGATTCAGGTAGCTGAATGAATTCTTACTGACTTCTGGAACCCACTCCCCTCAAAATATATTTTTTCCTGTGGAAATCCAAAGCACCAAGAAAAATCTTCAGCTATAAAGAACAAACTATGTGGGATACAAGGCTAAGATTTAGAAGGCATAGTTTATTAAACTAGACATAGGGAAGCCTTAGTGCCCATAGGGAAACCTTAGATGCATCACTTTATTTTCTCTGCTTCGGATTCCCCAAGTAACAGAGGTGATAAAGA
This sequence comes from Nothoprocta pentlandii, assembly GCA_013398315.1. Lineage (NCBI taxonomy): Eukaryota > Metazoa > Chordata > Aves > Tinamiformes > Tinamidae > Nothoprocta > Nothoprocta pentlandii. The sequence continues at coordinate 146,048 of VZSG01001161.1, read as the reverse complement.
TAATAAAATACTTCATATAATACTTTGGGCTCTATGGAGCAAGAGCTGTATACCATGTCAAAGCCATTACTGAACATTGAGTGGTATCAATTGGAGCTAATTCAAATAACTTGCATTAATGGATCCTTTATGGGGTGGAAAAGAAGGAAGAAGTGGCCAAAACATTCCTGTGAGCTTGTAATTGTGGAAAAGAAACAACAACAACAAAAATGCAGTGTGCTTTCTGGAGAGGAATTTAGGTGAATCTAAAAGCAAATTGCCTTTATTCTAATAATCTGCAAGAACAGCCCATTTGTTTTAGGTTTTTCTGCAAGACAAGATTGGGAGAAAGGAGATTACCAGAGGTATTTTAAGCTATTTGAAATCTCTTTCAGCATACTAATAGGCCAGTGAGGGAAGATATATGCAGTCTTAAAAAATGACTTTTGCAGTGTTCATCTTAGCCACTGCAGCCGATAAACACTTTACAACTCTTGGACTTGGTGATTCAATTAAGTAGAAAACTAGAAGCAAGACTTTCTTGGCAGAGAAGCTAAATTATATCAGCTGCGTGAATCGCCTGTCAGGAATCTAGCAGCTGTTTTCCTGAATTCATAGAGAGCCAAGGGAAAACTAAAACTCTACGATTTACAAGCTGCTCACCAGTTCATCCACTGCTTTACATAGGAGTGTTCTGCAACTCTCCAGCATCCACTGGAGCCAAAACTCCCACGCCAAGACCCTTTCCACAGGCCAGCTTTGACAATCTGCCTGCAAGGCTGCTTTTGAGGTTCCCTCAAGAGGTTGCTGCAAAATGAAATTATCAGAAGGCTGATTTCTGCCACCAAATTACACTCCATCCCTGATGGGTATGAGGAGCAGTAAGGGCAATTCAGCTCATATAGCAAAAGTCTATATAAACAAAATTTAAGGACTTTATACAAGAGCTAATGTATACTTTCTGTTCTGCACAGAATATACAATATCTGAGAGTATTTCACACTTAGAAAAGACTCTCCAATGTTGAAAGTTGAAAGCGGTGTTGTAGCCATGTAAAATATAAGAAATATCTATGTTATAAGAGATTTGCTGATAACTTTTAGCTGGTATAGAGGCGGTAAGGATCTGTTTTAGCTGAAAGGTTAAGCCTTGTTATTTTTATAATTTATGCCAAGTGGATGGATACTACAAGAACATGAAGCACAAGACAGAAATTTAAAGTTACAGTTGGTTTCAGAGTCTGTTCCTGCAATAAATCCAGGGTTTCCAGGGGCCTAATTGCATATTTTAAATGAAGCACACACTTAAATATTTTGCCAAGTCTAAACCTTTTTCTATAAGCTCTCTCACTCGCTATTTTTACTCCCATTTTTGAGCATAATGCAAAATAGATCGCCCACTTGGGTGCTTTGATATACAGTGAATAATTAGAGCTGAATGGAAAACAGAAACATTTTTCAGGAAAAATGCCCCCTCCCCTTTTAGACAAAAAATACTGCAAGAAGCAACTGCCATAATAAAATTAACATTTGTAATGCCAGCAATGTGCAACAATATATAGTAACCTAAAACACCTAAGAGTAACAGTGCAGAAAATATTTTTGATTATGGGACTTACTACTTAAGTGAGTGGTTGGCTCTGTGAATTCTCCTATTACTTTCTCTAATGAATTACTTTGTGTATAATTATGTTTACTTGGATTGAACAATGGTGTCAGAATCTGGCCTAGATAAGTTGGCATTTGATTCCAAGAGAGGCTGCTCGATTCTACTGGTAAAATTTTAAATACAGGTTTAGAATAAACAAGCCAGCAAGTGAATGCTTTGTAATGACTGGAAATTGTCTGCCAAAGAGCTTTTGTTCCTACTAAAGTATGTGCATTCAGCGAAAGTTTGGAAAAAGAGAGAAAATTAGTAATTTTCTGTCATAGCAGTAATTACTCTGTATATTATTCCAGTAACTCTCGATGAATACAGTATATGGATATATCGGTGCAAAGTTGTTAGCTCTGGTATAGTAATAACATAAATGAAACGTAAAATCGTATGGAAATAAACATAATAACTTTTTTTTTCCCATCCACTACTTGTTTTGACTTGGTTCAAACTCTTCCAAGTATCATAAGAGAGTAACTGAGTGCTTCAGTGATTAAGAAGTAATAGGATAGGGATGCTGTTTAATAAGATGATATTATTATATACTGATAAGTAAGCAGACCTTGCAGACAGCTTAAATAAAGATTTTATTTTCTGCTTACCAAAGATTCTGAGGCTAATAGTGTGGCAAACAAATCCATTTTCATTTCTATTTTCTTCACTGTGTTTTCTTTTTGCTCACTTTCTTACTTTTTCTCTTCCGTTGTGGTTTTCTGTGCAAGCTGATTGTCCATGCAGAAGAATTCATAAAGGATACTGAATATCCTATAGTACAATTCCAAATCATCTTCCTACGCGTTGACCTTGCAGTGCTTTTGCCAGACTTTTCAAAATGAGTTTGTTTTATACAGCTATGGCAGCAAACCTGGTTCTTGATTTCTTATTAGAAAAATAAATTCCATTTCTAAGTGGATAATCTATCAGAAGAGAAAATGTATAGCTTATCATAGCAATGAAGAAACTGGGTTCTGACTGAGAAAATAAACAGTATGCCCATCCTCTTATCACCACCCTACTATGAGTGCAAGCTAAAACAGAAACTTCTGATAGTGAATATATATTGAAATTATTGAAAATGCTGTGCTTAGCGGACTGGATCTCAAAGGAAGGCAGAGCAAAAAGCTTAGAGCTAAGACAGTTTCAGCAAGGAAAAAAAAAGCAGTATATGAAAAACTGAGCTCAATAGGAGGAAAAAAACAAAGGAAGGTAAGAAAGTGTTTGAAAAATGTTGGCATCTCATTAGACATGTTGAAATGTTAGAAGACAAGAATGTTTTGTCAAGGTTACCAATAGGGAATGTCATCAGTGTTCATTTCTTCTGTTTTTATCCTATTCTGTCACAATGTTCTGGTGCAAAATAATGTCAAAGAGGACTTTGAGTGATTGCTTCTAAAATAGTCAAGTAACTGAACAAAGTACCCTTTATTTTCTTCATTCTTCTCCTGTCTTTCCATCCTATATTTTAATCTGTTTCCTATCCCTCTTTGTTCTTTTTCACTTTATTTTGGTTTCCATTTCTTTAACTGTATTTGTTATTGGCCTTCTTGCATTGCTCCTTTGCACTGTCTAGTTTTCTCTTCTGCTTACTTTACAAGCTGTACCAGTTTTCCTTCCATATTTCCAGCACCATTCTTCTTCTGAACAGTTGCCACTGTTCAGAAGCTGTGAGTTCCCTGTTTCCTGGCTCACTCATGGCTTTAACTTCTTTGTTGCCTTTAATTTTTCTCATGGCTTTTTTTTTTTTTTTTTTTTTTTTTTTTTTTTTAAGCATCTCTGTTTCTGTTATTACTTAGTTTTCATGAGGTAGTTCAGTCAGATGAAGAATTTGAGGGCTATTAGCAGCTCTCAGTGAATTATAGTTGGGCTTTTATTTCATGGGGGAAAAATGTTGATTTCCCATTTGTCACAGATGGAAAAAGCTACATATATAAAGGAGCACATCCATTTGTGGTATTATAAACTCACTATTCTCCAAAGAGCATTACTAATCCACACAATGTCTTTGAGTGATAGATTTTTTTTTGCATTTAAATCTCTGAATTAGGGAAAAGATGTATAAAATGAAAAGTAAATGGAGAACGTTCTGTTATGGTGTGTCTGTAGAGACTCCAGGACATATGTTATGCCAGGAAATAACAAGGGCATAACTACTGAGCACAAGTTGAAAACTGCAGCTATGGTTGGCCTGGGGGAGTGCCAGTGGCTAGAGCCCTGCAGAGGGACACATTAGTTCATGGCGCTTTAAAATAAATAAATAAATCCTATTTTCCTCCTCTTGATGGAACTGCGTTCACACAGTTTCTTTTGGCATGTGTCTGTGAGAGAAATGAGGGACTTCTCTGAGAATGTTATCCTAACCACCGAAATGAGGCCTGAGGCCGGGGCAGCAGGGTAGAGACACCTACCATGTACCAGATCACCTGGTGAAAATCACTATGCAGCATCCCTAGGAAAGCTGTCAGCAGGAATAAGCAACATTGAAAGCAAAGGCAATAAAGCTATTTACTACTTCTAGGATATAAAGACTAAAAAGGATAGTAGCTTTTAGTTAGTAATGTCAGGTAACACAAGCTATGCAAACAGTTACACTTTTCTATCCTTCTCTGTGTTACTACAATAGCCCTGAAACTCATATCACATAGAAAATCAATGGACTGTAGGCTGCAAAATTTCTAAAAGTCTGACCATCCAAAACCAATAATTTTGAGGATGTTGTCAGTGGATAGAGGTATATTTAAAACATTGAGGGGTACTATGGATGGCAGGTGGAAGCGAGGGAAGAAGGTTAAAATATTTCTTTGGTAAGGGAGAGCTTATATACAGAGAGATGATACATATTTTATGTTTATATTGACACAGCTGGATAGACTGTCTCATATCTGGCAGGCAATGTAAAAAAGAAACTGCAACCTGGCAATGTAAAAAAGAAACTGCAACCTTTTGGGATCTATTGCTTTTATTTTATAATGGAGCTTTTCACTGCCTTTCTCCTCTCCAGTTCGTTCTGAAGATTTATTGTCCCAAGGATCAAATTTATAAGAGTTTCATTGTCTCTATCTTACAGTCATGCTGCATTATCTGCAGACCTTGTCTGCATTCGGACATTTCAGATAGTTGTCAAAAGTAGAATTAATTCTCTGTTATCATAGAAGACCAGGCTTGATTCTTCTGGCTGAAAGCAGTAAGGGGTGGAGAGGGTAGTGCCTAGGTCATATTGCAAGATGGGATGTTTCTGCAACGCATGGTAAAACTTGCCTGTTGAACCTACACTAAAACAAAAATTTGTATATCTCACATGATTTAGCTCCATGGATGTAAAAAAAAATAAAAATCATTTTGGCACACCGGACCTCTTTAAAACTCTAGTGGAAATTGGTAGTAGCACTGGCTTTTTTAGCATAACATCTGCTTTTCATTAAAGAAAGGGCATTTCCAACCAGGTGAGGAACTTGAACAATCTTCAGCTGTTTTCATTCTCCAGCTCACTAAGAGTACACAAACATATGCATATCCATGTCATACATTAATTAGGTCATGAATTATTGCACAATGAACATGCATGTGATCTGCATGATGTTATATTACCCATTCTATCCTAGAACCTATCTCAATAGTACAAAAACATCTGAGGTTTTACATAGGACAGATAATAATATATAAAGATGACTTTTTCCTTTTCACTGTACCAATGAAGTTATCTGAAGTTATCTGAATGCTGAAGTTATCTCAGTGCTCTGTCCAAATCCCTTCTATATGTAAACATTAGGTGCTTATTTTAGAAGTATTTCATATTCATTAATTCTTAAGTTTCCGTCACACCTATGTACGTGCTTGGCAGTTGCTTGGAAAGGTCCTGATTCACTCCATATCTTAAAAGATTTGACACACATTTTAATATAGTCATTGTTTTACTCATGGGTTCAAAAGGCATCTAACTTTACATGTGAAAGAGTAAGAGAAGTCATTCTAGTTTCAAATAGAAATAAAGCGCTGCCTCAACATCTCTGAAAGATTTTGTGACCCTAATATGTAGCAAGGGCAGAATAGAAAACAGTGCACAAGGTGATGAATACCTCAATCCACACCTCTATTGGTCTGATCTATACAACCCTAGGCTTAGGTGCTCTGAATAACATCATATTAATAATAGCTTTAAATTGCAGTGCATCACCAAGCATTTTGTTTTATCATTCACTCTATTAGAACTCTCTCCAGGGATTCATCACATGTAATATAGACAAGATGTGAATTGATCAAGGTATGTAAATAAGTCACAGGAAGAAAATACCTAATAGCCCTTTAATATTTAATTTAACCTAATAGCCCCAGCAAAGCTAAAATACAATGAGATCATGAGGTGTTTAGAGGTGTTTAGGGGTGCGGAGAGGAAGAAGCATAGCCCAAAGTAACATGGGAATTGATAGGTTCCTTATCTCTTCGTATCACAATTTTGAAGGTATATTTTAGTCAAATTTTAGTCATGGGGCACAGCAAAAAGAAGCTAAATTACATGCTATGACTTCTGTTTAAGTTAAACTTCCAGGTTCATAGTTCCATCTTCTATGAATCTGATCCTTTATAAATATATAATACATACTCTAACTTCAGAATATTTAAATGAAAATAATAGATTGCACTCTTTTTTAGAGTGTAACTTTTTTTTTAGAGTACAGTATTTTTAAGACTAGGAAGTTACTGTAAAACTTAGTGAAACAATACTATCCTTTGAGATGTTTAGCCATATTTAGCAGTTTAGTAAATTTAAATACAGTTAATAGAATGTGTGATCAAGACCATGTGACTTGGACATTGCCAAGAATATGGCAGAAAACGGAAAACCTTTGCTCCAACTACAAGCAGAACCCTGAAGCTTATGGGAAATAAGGAAAAAATAACTCCACCTATGTAATGACTTTTGTGAGCATCACAGTTAAATTATAGAAGAACAATTATTTTCTTGCCCCAAATATGTAACTTTTGAAGTTGCTATATTTTACTGTTTGCTTTAATATATATATACATACACTTGAGTTTATACCCAGTCTCTAAGCAATACTCCACTGCAACCAGCCTAATAGAGGCACTTTGGGGGTCTTATGTTCACATTTAGAATGAGACTCTGCTTAAGCTCTTCTGTGTTTGGTGTGCAAGAACACAATAGCCATATAAATGATTTGCACCGTATTTTGGCAGAAGGGTGGGGATGAACTGAATTAATTTCAATAAGGAATACTGTTGTCAATCCCAGTTCTCGGTGAATGAAGTCTTACTGCTTAGCAGCTGGAGAAATTTCCTGAAATGTACACACATCCTGGAATTTAGAATCAGAGATATAATTACTAAGTAACTTCTGTTTTGTGGGTCATAAAAATAGACCTGATTATGGTCACTATTTTTTTTTTTTTTTTTGAGAATTTTACTGGGAAAAGATGGAAAGAGTACTTTTCCACAAATTCCCTGCCAGTCTGGCATGCTGTGTCATCCTTTGAGAACTCTGTGGTCTGAGCTGTTAAAAGAGCTTGAAGAGATGTTGCTCACATTTTGCAACATTTAGCTTCAAAATATGTTTGGTTGTTTGCTTGTTTTCCCTCACCTGCTATCTCCTTGTTTGGAGTGAATGGAGAAAAAAAATGGCATTCCAAAGACTTTTCAAAGGACTGCCAAGAAACAGAATTTTCTATTAGTAATGTTTTTTTCTCATTTTTATTTTTATGTTGCTACACAACACAGGAACGTTGGGTGGAGAAACATGCATTTGGAAAGGAAAAACTAAACCGAGGAATACCTTGAGAAGCTCATATTTTGTTGTCCTTTTTAGCCTGTGCCTTCTGCCCAGCTGATCAGCTTGTGCATCTGTTTCTCCTAAGCAGGGAAGTGTCATATGGTTTGAGGGGTGATGGTAATATGGAAAGACAATAACAAAAACCAGTCACACACCATATTAAATCAATAACTTCTTGCATCTAGCTGAGTTATGACTTCTTTTATCTCCTTCACATAGCTCCTTATGTGTGCATATCGTTTTATTGAGAAATGCTTTAAACTAATTCTATAAACAATCAGTAATAATATTGCAGCTCTGAAGGGTGCAAATGTAAAAAAGAAGATGAAAGTCAACTTTTTTTTAAAGAGAACATTTTTGTTATTTAATAAAATAGAATTTCAAAGGCTGAACATAAGTGATATCAGTTAGAGAGAAAAAAAATCCCTAACCTTTTCTCCATTTTATTTATAGGAGATAGAATTTATCACTAATGTCTCCTTTCCATAAGCAGAAATTACTATTATCTATCGATCATCTTTCCCATTATGACACTATATTGCTTCCCTGGAGGCTTACATGAGTTTTCCTTGTATTGTGGCTGGAAGCCACTGAATCTCAGAGAAAATAATGTCCAATTTCTAATTAACATGAGTAGTATTTAAACAAACTGATCTGATCTGTTCTATTTCATTTCTTGCTTTCTGGAACAGTAGCTGAACACCAGACTGCTTCATTCTTAAATTGCCACATATATTTCCACTGAGTCTGTCATTCTTTTCAATTTATATTTTAGTTAGGCAAAACACAGGTTAATACAAGTCCTTTTTATGACATACGGAAGTAATCCGTAATCTAGCTGACTGGTGGTTCTGTCTTTGCACCACAAAAGGAATTCTGAGCAACTCACATTTTTTGTGCAGATAGGGCAGGAAGAGAGGAAAGGAAAATTAAAGGGAAATAAAGGATATGGTGAAAGCTTAAAGCTATTTCAAAGCATGAATGCTTCCTGCTACAATTTTGTTTCCCAGAGAGCTCTGAACAAGACAAGTGTTTTGATTAACATCAAGAATATTTCAAGCAGCATTATTTACAAAAGTGTGCAGGGATGATATTGCATTGCAATGAAGTATCACAAACTCATCAATGTTGATTTGGAAAAAGGACTGATGATCTTTCTTATCGTAATTTCTGTATTATTTTTCATTACTATCTTATTCTATGTTAGGACAACAAAGAGCAACTTGTCCACAAGAAGTTTTAGACAGATCTGGAAACACACGAAAAGGTTTTCAAAATATGAGCTTAAAGCCTGGATTATGTTAGCACACCAAAATCATTTAAATACTTTTTCAAAAAAATAACTGCATTGCAAACTTTTGATTCTTACACGTCCTTAGGAGAAGACATGCCCCAGTTAGTCCTGCTCTACCACCACATCTCCTCTTAGAAAATCTTTATATAATACTCAGAGAATTAACATCTCTTTGAAGGAATGGAGTGAAAATGCCAGATTTTTCTTGCCAGAAGTGGCAGAGATGGTACTAGTGGGTTGCTACAGTTTTACTAATGCAGAATGGCAATTTGATTTCCCTCTAATCCATCTGAAATCCAGGCTTTTTTTTTTTTTTTTTTCCTCAAATTGTCCCCTCCTCCAAATCTTGAAGAAAATTAAGCATGTGAATAGGAAAGAAAATTATTCTAGGACTGGAGAAAATGATCTACAGAGAGAATTAAAGAACCCAATCGCCTCAGTTTAACAGAAAGAACATTTTGAAGTGTCTTGATTGCATGTTTGCTTGAGATCTTTCAGGAAGAAATAACAAGAGGACAGCTCATTTCAATCAGAAATCGGGCATCATTTTTAATAGTGTGGATGATTAACCATTGGAGTAAAGTACCAAGAGAAGTGATGCATTCCTTATCTCTTAAACTCTTCAGACAAAGGCTGGATGCTCTTCTGAAGCATGTTCTTTGGTTAAAACATGCCATACCTAATGGAATACTAACTCAGGGAGCTCAGCTCAGGGATTATTCAGAGATTATATCACGGTAACAGGAATACTACCTTGGGTAAACTGTGACATTAAATTAATGTGTTTATGACAGAGACAATCCAGAGAATCCAGCTCTTAGTATTACAGTAGTGCCTCTTTACTATTTGCCTGGTACCACAGTATTGCTTATAAAATTAACAGCAAGGGATAATTCAACCATGTAAGAGATGAAAGTGCTGAGAAGAGGCCAAGAACAAAACACAAACAAAACACAATGACCCTCAGTAGCTGTTAGATCCATGGCAAGGCTGGAGCTCCATAGTGAACCTCCAGAAGGTGGCCAGTTTCTTTATGTCAATTAGTCATTTTATGTCAGTTATTCCCCACCTCTATGTTAAACAAGCACCATTATAGTCAATGAAGTTCTGCCGTCTCAAAAGTATAAGTTACTGTTTTTTGAATAAGGAGAGGATGATGTTACTTCCATAAAAGTGCCAGTTAATGCTGTTCATAATGTCCTCTGAACAGAGAGTGAGCTCTCACTGAATAACTTAATCTGGACACACTTTAACATGTAAAACTAATGAACAAAGAGAAGAACTCATGTTTCAGGTTCAGTTTAATTTCAATGATAATGGCCTTCAGAACTTGAAAAATAGAGCAAAAAGATAGTAGTTGTACAGTTGTACCACAGCACTTTTTTTTTTTTTTTAATTAAAAGCCTGCAGAAGAGGAAATTTGATAGAAGTTTTCAACTATTTAAAAGCTATTGCAAAAGAAAGGGAACAGAGTGTTTTCAGAGTCCACTTGGGGTGAAAGAATAAGCAATATATATAATTTAGATTACCTGGCTAGAGCTCTTTGAGCATCCAGAACTATAGTGAGTTTGTCATGAAGGGGAGCCCACACAAAATGGAATGAGCTAATTAGAGTTTTTTTGGCAATGGGTCTTGAAGGCCAACATGTCTAAATGCCCCTGTATGCTTTTCTTGCCACACATTGTCAAGCATTTATACTTTTTATGGTATGTGCTTGAAAGAGACCCTGAAGGACACCTTGTCAGAAGAAGAGCTGAATACTTTGAGAGACCATACTCTAAAGTGTATACTACACTTTTACACTACAGTGTAAAGAAGTCTAGAAGTAAATCCATGAATCAGACTTCATATTTCCATATCAGAAGAAAATATTCTAGGAAAATTAAAATCACATTTTTTTTTCAATTTATTACTTTAGCCTTTCTAAAGTAGACATTTCCATGATAATTCTTTCTACTTCCCATTTTTAAAAGAAAATATGATTGCATTTTTTATTCTAGAAATAATCCAATTATGGAGACTGTCAGAGTAAGGAAATGCAAATGAAACAGCGGCTAGAAATTTAATTTTCTTCCTCAAGAGCTTAGGAAGTTCTTTTCTAAGAAAGACGTGATTCAAATTAGCTCACTAGTAATACTTTTAAAATTACATACTGCAATTTTGAAGCTGCTGCTGTTCAGTTATTAAGTGTACAACCATACAAATGTCAACATCACATACAATAACTACTTAGCATTCATTCACAATTGCCTTGACTATACAAAAACAAACAAACAAAAAACTAGCCAGCAGAATATTTCAGGTTATTTTTGCATGGCAAATTCATTGTGTACTGTGATTTTGTTTTCAAGTATGTCCTAATAAACACATAATCCAATTGGGTTTCCTATGATTTTGTCATTCTAGTAGGGCAGCAAAGCTCCTAATGCCTATGTCCTGAAGTGTAATGCAAAGAGACACAAAGTGTGATCCACAAGGTGGATTTACAACTTAGTAACCTCCTACTTGGTACCTACAGCACCACAGCCTTTAAATCATGATATCTATCTCTATTTGAGAAATGAATGCCATATATAACCTTTATATTTGATCAGATGAGAGAGATGATATTTCTGATGGCAATAACCAACCAGAATATATATCAACTATAAATCAACTATAAAGAGAACTGGCTGGATGGCAGAGTTCAGAGGGTGGTTATAAATGGGGCCGAGTCTAGTTGGAGGCCTGTGGCCAGTGGTGTCACCTCAGGGATCAGTACTGGGCCCTGTACTGTTCTATTTGCTCATCAATAACTTGGATGAGGAGACAGAGGGCACTCTGAGCAAGTTTGTGGACAATACCAAGCCGGGTGGAGTGGCTGGCACTCCACAGGGCTGTGCTGCCATGCGGAGGGATCTAGACAGGCTGGAGAGTTGGGCAGAGGGGAACCTCATGAGGTTCAACACGGACAAGTGCTGGATCTTGCACCTGGGGAGGATTAAGCCCAGACATCAGTACAGATTAGGGGTTGACCTGCTGGAACACAGCTCTGCAGAGAGGGATTTGGAAGTCTTGGTTGATAAGCTACCCATGAGCCAGCAGTGTACCCTCATAGCCAAGAAGGCCAATGGGATCCTGGCCTGCATCAGGAGGAGTGTTGCCAGCAGGTTGAGCGAGGGGATCCTGCCCCTCTACTCAGCTCTGGGACACCTGTTGTGTCCAGTTCTGGGCTCCCCAGTGCAAGAGGAATGTGGAGCTTCTAGAGAGGGTGAAGTGGAGAGCAACAAAGATGATCAGCGGACCAGAGCATGTATTGTATGAGGAAAGACTAAGTGAGCTGGGCCTGTTTAGCCTGGAGAACATAAGATTGAGAGGAGATCTGATGAATATGTAAAAGTACCTGAGGGGAGAATGTGAAGAGGAAGTGGCCAAACTCCTAACGGTGGTGGCCAGTGACAGGACAAGGGGTAATGGATACAAACTGAAACACAGGAAGTTCCACCTGCATGTGAGAAAGAACTACTTTCCTGTGAGGGTGACAGAGCCCTGGCACAGGCTGCCCAGGGAGGTTGCGGAGTCTCTGGATGGATCTGCCTGGATGCTACCCTTTGCCACATGCTCTAGGTGTTCCTGCTCTAGATGATCTAGATGATCTCTAGAGGTCCCTTCCAAAGTCAACCTTTCTGTGATTCTGTAGCAGTTACTGTTACATCAAATTCTAAAAAATTAACTGTCTCTTAGCCACAGATATTTTTATCTTTGCAATGATTTCACTATGTTAGGATATTAGCTTTGGCCCAAAATGACCATCTAAACTCTTCTTTGGATTGGTTTGTGTTAGTCATAATAACTGGATAAATAAGGGCTCATAAGTAGTAAAATAAAAATATACAACTGTTTAATGCATCTTATATGGCTTCTCCTAACTCTGCTCTAAATCTATGCTTTTTTTTTTTTGTATGTGTTATATTAAATTATTAAAAAAAAGTTTTGAACCTCAGAAGATCTTTATACTAAAGAATAGGTTTAGGACTTGTTTACAGTGCGTGTACAGATAGCTCCAATGAGTAAGGGAACTGATATAATTGTTTCTTTAACTTAAGCCTTTTAAGCATACAGAAAGTACCAGAAGTCACAATGTTAGGATTTAACACTTGACATAAATTTTCGTATAGGCAAGCAAATATTAAAATTTGAATTATATTACTGAAATGGATTTTAGCTACCAAATTTGGCTCCAGTCCTAGTTCGTTCCAGAATTTTCCAAGTCTCTGAGTTTGACACGGTTCACTGGAGTTTATCCATTAAATTCTGCCTGCCACTGAGCTCAATATGGTTTAGAACACAATTTTGAGTCATAAAGTTTGAGTCATGAAGGTCAGTTCCTCCAATTCTTTAATCCCCAGAAATGGCAATTAAGGAACAAAACACTTTGAAGTATCTGAGCTTTCATTCCTCAAAGTACTCAGCATCTAACTGCAAAATCATCATCCATCCATCCACTGTCTTTTTCTGCTGCGCTAGCATTGCAGTATCTTATTGCAGCATGGTCATTCTTAAAGGCCAGCAACTGAAATGAGCAGCTAATCATTCCTAACAGGGTTATTTTATCTGCTGGATAAGCTGATGGTCTGATCATTTCTCTGCGTGTGTATTTTTTTTGTTTGTTTTCTATTAGAATGTGAGGTGGGGTGGCAGGGGAGGAAAGATAATCATTCACTCAATTTTGTCACCACTGGATTGTCTGTCAAAGTGCAGCAAGCTGAATCCTGAGATGCTCAGCAGGTCTGACACTAATGAAGCAACTGGCCACTATCTCTGGAAGAGGCTGATTGATGGTGTCCTCTAGACAGTGGTGCTGTTTCACTATCAAGGTCAAGAATAGAACTACACCCTAGCAGCAAACAATGGCCAAACTTATTGGCAGAGGAAGAAAAGGTTCTTGCCTTTCTTGGCCTCTTTATGGCCTCTATACCCAAGAGGATGACGAAACAGCAGTGATTGGTAATTTTCCCCTAAAGACTTCATCTGCCTCATGGAGCAGGCATCCTAGACTGCTTCCTCCAAAGAGTTTCACTCAGACAAATTACTGTAAAGTGGCTGAAGTTCATCTGTGATGGTGTTTGCAACACTGTGTTCTCCTCCTCCTAGGTCAGAAATGACCTTGGTACTTGAGTATCACTCTGTGAAGGCAGAAGAATCATGGCATTTTCACAGATCGATCAGTAAATACGGAACTATGTATCCTAGAGAAGTTTCACCAAAGCTTCTTTGAGCACTGAGATGGTGTTCCATAAATTCTTGCACACAGAAAGAATATATCTGAAAACAGAATGAAGTCTATTTTCTGTAAAACAACCTACTGACTTCATAAAGAAGACTTTAAACAGTGATAAAAGGGAAGAAAAAGAGGGAGTGATAAAAATCCACAGGTAAGCAGAAACAGGTGCTTGGTTAAGGGCCTAAAGATTTTTAGAACAGAAGAGAATTAGAATAGAATAAGGTCCTAAGAAAGACATACAGAAAATAACAGGCCAGACTGCATACTTATGTATATTTCTATATGCTACTACCTGATAGACAGGGAATAAAGAAGGGATTTGTCAAGAAATTTAATATGAATGAAACACTGATAATCAGAGAATACAATTTTTCCAGAAAGGCAAAGAGTGGGTGGGCATTCCTCTATCTATAAAAGTGTATATGCAATTGATATGAAACAGAGGATTTGGTGGGTGGCAGATATGTGAAAATCTCTAAGTTAATTATAAAAGAGGAAAAAGATAGTCTTGCTATCACTGTAGGGGTGATGATACTGCATCTATTACAATCCTAAGAGAAGGAAAGATAGTGTAAAAATTAGTGTAAAATATTTAAAAATAAAGGAGACTTCAATGCAAAGAAATAACTGATATATACTATCTCGTGAGAATAAGGATCAAGGCATAAACAAGGCATAAAAGAAAAAATGTCATAAAAGCAGATTAATGCAATGGAGAGAGATATGAAATGTTATAGGAGATTAATTTTGTTAAACTGTAAAATCTCCCTTGACTCTATCCACAAGAAAGAATTATAAAGAAGCTAATGCACAGAATGAGGTGCAACCATGAAGAAAATCCATCGAAAAATAAAAAAAAAAGGTCAATAACAACATGACTTCTGTCTATGATCTTTTTTTTTTTTTTTGGGCGGGGGGGAATCTTCAGTTAAAAATAAAAACAAACAAAAAACCCCATACATTTAACATCATAACTTCCTGGAGTGTTCTGGAAGAGAGAAGAAAATAAACTCTTTGTAGCTACTTGGAAAATAAGGAGGAGGTGACATGCAGATAGCATGTTTGTTTGTTTGTTTGTTATCAAAGAAGCAGTTAACAGCAGTTAAGAGTTAAAATTAAACGATATGTCAAGTGGGGTTATGCAAACTTCTCCTATTAGTTCTTTCATATTAATAGTTTTGTTCAATATCTTTTTTGATAATTTGAAAGTTGAAATAGAAACTATGTTCCTCACATTTGCCAATGGCACAAAGATATATCTGAGGGAACAATATGGGGCCAAAGTAGAACATTTGAGAGGGAACAGTAATTAACAATTAATGAAGTGACTCTTCCTTTAAAATAGACAATAAAATATATCCTGAAATATAAAGCAGAGCACATAAAAGTGCCCTACTTTACTTAAAACCTATAAACTATAAGGCTTCACTTCAGGCATGGTACTTGTTTTGAGTGTTGGGTTTCAGAAAAGGAGCAGGTGCTAACTGGAATTAATGCAGAGATCACAGTAGATCACAAAGCAGTGAGCATAAATGCAGCAAAGAAGATCCAAGTTAGAAATAAGTGGTACACGGCAGCAAAATTTTCTTATTATTGCTAACAGGCACTGCCTAGGAAGGCTGTGGTCAGCTGAGATCTTTGAGAAGAGATTAGAAAGACATCTGCCAGAAAAGACACAGGGAAAGTAGATTCTGCCTTGAAAGAAGAGAGTGTATGAGGTGCAATCCTGAGTCCCTTTCAGCACCATGCTCCTGTGATTCTCTGCTCATCTGCAACTTTCGTTAATGCTCCAGTTTTCTCTCACTATCTGAGTTGGACTCTGAAAGGTGGTGGATTCAGGTGTGACTTATTGGGAATCTTTACAAAGAAGTAAGCAACTCTGTCACCTACAATTTTCTATTGGAGTAATGCTAGAAGCGGTTAATGCAAAGGCACAAGTGGGAGCTGAACATGTTCCCCATGGGCAGAAGTACTCACGGGATGTGCCCTTCATATTTAATTTCTTCAACCAACCACACAACTATTCTCAAATATTTACCTTACATAAATTTATCTCTGAGGCATTTTCATCTATGCACTGCAAGAGAAAATGTTTCAAAAACTAGCCCTATTCATTTTAACCTGGAATTGTGCTTTAAATTGTGTGCCCCAAGGGATTGCTAACAGAGATAACATTTGAATTAGAGTAGGACTTACAGACAGGTTGGGAGAAATGTGTGCCCATTTCCTGCAAGAATAAGCTTTTCTTTTGTTCCCAGTAATGTATGTGTGCCAACATGAATGAATGCAGGTAATTTATTACATATATGGAAATAATATCAGATCCATCATTTGTCTGCAGTGGAAAATATACAGGATTATGTTTACTGAATGTGCAACACTACTCTAGTTATTATGTCACAGGCTAAAATAATATTCCCCAAAGACTCATAAGTTAATTAGATCTGAGTTTTCTTCTTTTTCTTTTGCTTTTTTATTAGCAGAATTTACATCTATACTTGACTAGAATGAGTGTAATATGAATGAGGAAATATTTAAATACCATGTACAAACATATTTCCTATTCCAATTATCAGTGGGACTGTGTATTTTCATAAAACTTTGATCACACTGTTGTTCTCTTTTTATTAATACCAATAATTACCTGCTATTAATTACAGCAGGTATGTGGTATTTTCTGTAAGAAAGTGTATGTTCTTTTAGCATGTTCTCAGAAATTAACTATAGAAAGATATTCTGAAGAAATGAGAAAGAAATTGGCTCTAGGGAAAACTCCATTCTCTTCTCATTAACAAATTTTGCTGCAGAGGGAAGAGAAAGCAATTTTTGATTTTTGGTTCTGTTTAGATACTGGATCCCTGTAGAATAACAGCATCTAATATAGTTAAATTCAAGAGTCTTGATAAAGTGGTAATTACAACAGATTATTCAAGCAGAGGAGAACATGAATCCAAACAGAATTTGAAACCTGAAAACTGCTGAGAAATGAAACACTTTTTTGAGGAATCAAAAAGAAGAATATTTTTGAAGAAAGGGTGAAGTGGCTCAAAAGAACTGTAACATTTAGACAATTTAATGTAGAATTTAAAACTGTAGAGCCCTCCAGCAGGGAGGCTTTTAACACTCCTTTATAGAGTGAAAAGTCATAGTCTCATGTTTTCAAGTTAAAAAATGAAGGGACCATCAGGTTTTAAGCATGGAGGAAACAGATTAAAGGTAATAGAAAGGTAATAGAAAAATTGCGGAAGAGACACAAGTCATTCCAGCAATAGTCAGTTCAAAATGTTTCAGAGGTCAATGTTAGATACAAATAGTGGACTGGAATGCAATGACCTTTCATGTGAATTACAGATTTGAGAGAGAAAAAAAAAAAAAAAAAAAGAGATAGACTTGGTCAATTGGTCATTTTTTTCAGTTTGGGAGATAATAAATACTTATAGAGCCATGGAAGGAACAAGAACAGCGTCTGGAGCATGCTCTGATGTTGACTTGGCACCATCTTAGACTCACCTTGGGGAGATGGTAAGACCCATGTGCCAGGTTCCTTCATTGAATATTCTTATGATGGTCCTACTTCTATCTGAGCCCCTCCTATGGTGTTGATCTGTGTGTGGATGGGTGGTACCAATGTGATTCTTGTAACGAAGCGATGCCAAGACAGTTCTGGCTGTGATGCCAGGCCTGTATATACTGTTTTGCAACACTATCCCAAGGGATATTGTGATTTTATGCATTTATATGTGGGATCCCAACTGCTATTATTTGTTATTTTCTTGGAAGAAACGCTTAGGTGCCATTTGCTGCTGATCATGGGTGAATTGTAACAGAGGTTAATGAGACTTTTCTAGGGAGATTGTTTAGTTTCTATTCAAGCTTCTGTGAGGGGGAATATCACTTAAAAATGTATCCACCAAAACTGAAAGAATATTTCTTTTTTTGGTCAGTTCAATATTAAAATATATTCCTCAGGGTGACGCATTGCCTGGTAGATAGCAGTTCAGGCTGCCTCTTCTCTTCCATCAGGTCAGGACAATGCAATTCATCATGCAGTACAGGTTTTCTATTAAGTGGCATCATATAAGACTGATGAATGTCAATGCATTGAGTACCAGCAAACTCTAGGTGAATTCAAGATTGAATGACCCTGAAAAAGAGCTTGCCTCCATAAACTCAAATTTACAAAACATTTTAACGTAGGAATACTGAAATTCTCCACATTGGAAAAAAAAACTTCAGTAAACTATAAACTACTATGTTAAGTAAACATAAACTATAGATTTTTATCATTTCTAAAAATTGCTATGGCAATATTCTTCAGAATACTCCATCATATTTTCTACTTCTCTGGAAACATATGCACATAAAGAAGAGATATTATTCAAATACTCAACACTTCTTAGTGAAAGAGTGTATTCTAACAATTGACAAAAGTAATGATTAGGAACTTGTTAGGCTTGATAGACTATGAGTAAGAATTTTCCATTTACCTTCCATTTAAAACAAATATTTTGGAAAGCGATGCCTGATTTGAAATTACTTGGAATAGAAAAGAAGATACAACATGAATACTTACTTATCGTTATAGATCTTAAGGTTCTGAAATCACTATGATCTGCTAACGATTTTTATTATGGGACTCTCTGAGAGAACAAATACTGAAGGTCATTTACTTTGTCTGGTCCTATGGTATGCGTGCTCCTCCCTCCTGATGAGTTAATACCATTCTAAACATAGCAGGAGCAGCTGTGAATTAACTGAACAGAAAAAAAAAAAAACTGTTAAAAGACAAAGTATTTGCTAAGCAAAATCTATTTTAAAAATTTTTCCCCACCCTTTGTATACACACTTTGTATAACTTTAGCTTCACTCTTTCAGACTAATTTGCAAATGAACATGCCTGTCTTAGAGCTAATAATAGGAGGACATATAAAAACTGCGGTATTTTCTGAAATAATTCTGGCACAGCTAAAATTATTGAGAAATGTATTAATGCTGGTTCTGTTTAATACAAACCAGTATGCCAATAGCCTTCAGTAAACAGGCAATCTGCCTTTCCAGCTAAGGAGATGAAATAGTCCAGACAAGGAATAGTTAGGAGTCATTAACCAGAATAATTTTCCAATTAAACAAGAGCACTTCAAAACAATGGAATAGCTGCTGCCTAAGGGAATAATCATCTACTCGCTCACGGAATGGATGTTGAGGCAGCACACAATTCCCAGCAGAAATCAAGGAACAACAGAAAAAAAAAAAAAATGGAAAAAAAGTGGTTCTTGTGAATCCTGGAGCTCAGGGATAAGAAAACAATCTGTTCTCTGAATGAAGAAAATATTGTGAATGCTGGACATCAGTAAGCCCATGATAGCTTACCTTGCATGAGCCCTGGTTCCTGACTCAGGAGATACCTTCTGAATATAAAAATATGATTCTGCAGAAGCTGAAGGAAGCAGGGAAAAGGAAATGCAATGCACACATGCATTGCTGAAAAATCACACAGTTTAAGAAAGGCTCCGCAGAAAAGAATAGCATAATCCTTCTTATTGTCAGCCTCAACCTTGTGTGAAAAAGGCAGGGAGAAATGTGGCAATGTGAGACAGTCATGACAGCCCTGTCATCTTGCTGATGGTCACCACAAACTACTAGCTGAAGTTCTTAAAAATCACCTGCACTCTGTTCAAGACTTAGAAATTATTCTGCAATGTGTGTGCCTGTATTTTCCTGACACATGACACTGATGCCTTTATCTGGAAAATAAAGGAGGTATTAAACGGCAGCACTGAAGAAAGGTTGGTATGGTTAGGAAAATGATTGAGAAGAGTGGTTGCAAATGGGTAAATAAGAGAGTATAGCAGTTAAATTTTTAAATTGCATTAGAAATGGGGTTCTTCATTCTGGCAGTGAACGCAAAGGGCATGGTCGCAGATTATGGCTGAATATCTCGGTAGCCTCCAGAGTGCCCACATTAAAAAGTTGGGTTTATTTTGATGGTTTTCAGTAAGAAGGAAGGAAAATAGTGAAGGCATAAACAGAAAGCAAAAAGAAATAGAAATAGAAAATAAGTAATAGAAAAAAAAAGTTCTTACATTTCTGTTATCCTCAAAGTCCTATTTACTTATTTTTGTGCTTCCAATGGACAATGAAAAAGCAGCAGCTTCTTTTTGAACTCCTTAAATCCCAAAGCACAATAGCAATCAGGGATTCCCTTGTATTTTTTTTTTTTTCATCTCCTGCACACTTTTAGGGGAATAAACTGCTTTGCTGGCTTGTTTGTAATACATCTCGTTACATTGCACAGCATTATTGAACTCATTTAAATTCTCAGATAAGCTACTTTTCTCCCCTTTTAAGCTTGGTGGTCTATGTAAATACTAGGGATTCTGAGGTTTGTGAACACCATGAGCTTTCCTGAATTCACTGTAACTTTCTCCCATAATTTAAACTCCTTTCTTCAAAGAGGCTTGCAGTTTAAGCATAACCTTTTATTTTTTTTCCACCCTAACTGCTTAAGCCAAAGCTTATTGAAGTTAATGGAAAGATTTCTGAGCACTGCATCAGGCTTGAAATGGCAGTCTCTGCCCTCTGTTAATGATGAAAATGCCTTGCACACAGAGCTACGAAATGACAGCACAGTCAATGTACTTCTCTCTCAATAGACTTATGCTCTGTATCTTCCACTTCCTGCTTCCCCTCCCCTTTTTTTTTCTCTCATTTTTTTTTCTTTCCCCTCCATCCCTTCTCCTTCTCCTCCTGCTTTTGCCAGATTTTGTTGTATTGACTGGTTTTAATGCCACTGTGTCTCTATGTGAAGAGCAGACAGCCCTGTCCAAAACTGATTTGCACTTTCCACTTTGCAGGGCTTAGGATGGTTGGGGGATAGATGATATGAACTTGCTTAAAACTTCCATCTTAAGGCCTTAACACTTGTGAGTAATAATGATACAAGTTAGAATAGTTTTTAATCAGAAACGAAGATTTTCAGGCTTGGATGTCTAATCACAAGCTTCTAACCTCACATTTAATCAACTAAATAATCCCTGATTTTTAAAAAGTCCTGAGCATCCAGAACTTTTAAAATGTGATGTTATTTCTAAGAGCCTGGCAGGATTTAGGAACTGAGGTTCACCTGGGTTTAACAGGGATGCTTCTAGCAAGCCTTTTTTAAGGATGTCTCTCTTTATCTTTTTGAACTCCTTACAGAAACAATTTGAATGTGTAGAGGCAACCTGAAAACCTCATTTTGCAACATTAATTTTAAACTAAGGCCATTGTTTAACAAAAATGAGTTCTCTGTCAGCTGAACTATCAAAGTTCCTCTAGGTAGTACTGAGCAATATATTATTTCATTTTATTTCATCTCACTTCTATCTCAGAAATCTCACAAACTCTCGTTTTGACCTTGCCCATCCCACCCAGAAAGGGTCGCAAGTGGCAGATTTGATATTCCCTGGGCTCCGCAAAAACGAGTTTCCTAAACGGTCAGACTTTGGCGTCCCGATTCAAAGGCAGGTGCAGCTGTTAACAGACCTGCATCAGCTGCTATCAGGTACAAACTGCAAAATACTGAATGAAAAATACATTGAAGAACAGAGCTCAAGATTATTTGAAGCACCGTTATAAGGCCACTAGGCCCTATAAATTCAATTCAGTGAATTGAGATCCCTATCACCTACAAGGATTTTCTTAAGACCATTTTCTACTCCTATCTTCAGTCACTGAACTGCATTTATACCTTGTGATTTTCCTTACTAACCTGAGACCAGGCTGGAAAATTTAATTAAGAAAGACCGCCGCCATAACCATTAACATGAAGGGAATATCCTCACCTAGTGTTTCCTATGGTAATGACCAGGAACTGTACCTCATTTGGGTATATTATAACAAAGCATTAAAGTCCATCAGCAATACGTACTGAATTCTTCTTGCCTTCATCTGTGACCCTT
Organism: Nothoprocta pentlandii; assembly: GCA_013398315.1. NCBI lineage: Eukaryota > Metazoa > Chordata > Aves > Tinamiformes > Tinamidae > Nothoprocta > Nothoprocta pentlandii. The sequence goes on along the minus strand of VZSG01001161.1, from coordinate 124,134 downwards.
GATGCTCTTGAACTATAGAAAGCAGCAAAAGCAAGGGCAAAACCCCTTCCTTAAGGCTGTACCAGGCACTTCATCATGAAATAGCCTTAAGTGTGAGAGTGTCACAGAGCGATGAGATAATAACGAACTGCACTTTTGAGGAAAGGTTCTGGGGAGAAATTTCTCTCTGAAAGTGTCTTTTGGTGATGCAAAGTGGAGAAGGAGCTCTGCTTTATGCTGTCTTTAATCACAGTTGGAAGATGATATGCACCACCTAAGGCCCATGTTTCAGGTGCCTAATGAGTAATGAATTTGTTTTCTGTATGTAGCTGGAAATCGCTGGGTGGCATTTAGCTTTAAAACATTCTTAATTTGCCAGATTATCATTTTAATTATATATGTGTTTTTTTTTTCAGTCTATACAGATGATCTGACTCATCAGAAACAAACATACAAAAGTTTTAAAGGAAATCTGACAGGAATTAAGAGATCATGTTGTAGGTAGAAGGAGCCAGGGCACTGTTTGAAACAAAAGAAAAGGTCCTTAAAGAGAAAAGATAAGAGTCTAGTGCATGTAAGCTATTCTAAAGAACATGCCTAAACCACTAATATCTTTTTAAAAAATCTTTCAGAATACTTGCTAGTTTCAGGAAACACTGCATATATCAGCATATCTGAAAGGGCTATGGAAGAAAAATAGGTAGGAGAAATGAAATTTTGATCCTAATTTCTCTGTCCCCTCAGTGAATATCATATGAACAGTCTGTAATCATTTTAATTTCCACTCAGCAGATTACTTAGTGGCACACTTTAAAAAAAGATGCAGGCTACTGCAAAATCATATAAAAAAAAATGTAAGCAAAAGAAAAGTGCATAAAACCAGTTAATAATGATTTAGGTCTGATTTAGTTTAGGGAATGGGAAAACATCATGTTCCATCGCTGAATACAGAGGAGCACTGATTAATCCGGAGTAAATCTGAACACCGCAGGATTACTGCAAACATGGCCCAAGAGTTTGCATGTCTGATAAAAACACGTAAATGAATATTCATTTTTGTAAATGAAGGTACCAGGAGGGGCTTCTGGCATTACTCTTCACTGGGGTGAATGCATCCAAAATGTTTCAACAAGCAGGCGCTATTAATTATGAAGGGAACCTTGTTAAAAAACATGGCCCTGCATTTCTTTTCTTAAGCTTGTGAAACCATGAACCCTTTAGGCTTGCATTCTTCTTAATTACTTTCAACCTTGTAAATGAAATTCACTATACTTGCCTCTTCCAAAGAGGATTATTAGTTTTGCATGCTGCTCACTCTTTCTATGTCCTAATGAGAGCAGAAACATTAGAACCCGGTTCAGCTGCAGCAAAGTGTTGCTATTGTTTATAGCAGGAACACCTTTGTAATAACAAAAAAAAAATGGGCTTCAAACATAGTCTTTTTTATTAAGTTTAGGTGAGCTTTTTGTGTGTGATTGCACATATATAACCATGGGCATCTTATTATTGTTATTACTATTTTCTTGTGAACATTTTGCCTTGCAAGAGCTAATCAAAGAAAGTCCATGTAATTGCAGGTAATTTTTCTGGTCGCTTTTTAGCCCCCTTGTTCTCAAGGCTGAGACAAAATTTGGTGTGTCTGTGCAATTAGGTATTCAGCAAAGATCCTAGGGAAGCATAAGGCATTTCTGTCTCTGAAAGCAAAAAAGATACAAAAGCAAAATGTCTTGCACATCTCTGGCCTGCTTCTCAGAGTCAGTAATAAGATGGATTTTATTATTCTTTGAGAGACTTATTTTGCTCTGAAGCAGTAAAGCTCCATTGGTGTCATTTGCTGTGCTACTAGTCTAAAGCTCTAGCACCTGGCTAAGAAATAAGTAAACAAAAGTGAAGCCAGTTAGCTGCTTTTCTTTCTGCAAAGGCAGTTTTTAAGTAATGCTAAAGGAAAGATAACAGCTATGCTGAAAAACACTTGGAGGCCAGTGCTTTGAGGATCCTTTTCTATGCTTAATCTCTCATGCTGATGCCGTCATCAGTTTGCTTTCTGAAACACTTCCTAACTGGTTTGCTGAAAAGTTCAGCTTGTTGCCCTTCAGAGAGCAGCAATGTGACTGCTGTCAAAAAATGAGCCACTTAACTCAGGGTATGATCTTAATAAAAATTCTGTCTTTCCAGAAACAACATTACAACTTTTTTTGTTTTTCCCTTCCTACTTCAAAATCAACTCTAAGAGCTAACGTCTTATAGCCTCCATCCTGGAAATTTCCCTGTCTTGGAGGCCAAATATGGCACTTTATGCCATTACAAATCCATAGTATTGGATAGAAAATGATTTTATTTTGACTTTTATGTTGTTGAAACGGTGTACAAGAAATGCAGCATTACTCAGTTAACTTGTCTGCATCACTTAGCATGAGAAAGGACATATTAACTTATGTTATGTGGGAAATTACTAACTCTGCACAAGTTGTACTCAAGAGCCATATACAAAACTGCCTTGGACAGTGTAAAAACGAACATAGGACTCTTAAAAATAATGAATGGATATTCATACTTCTGCATTTTTTACTTTGACTAATACAACAGCAAGCTGTCTCTTACGTCCCCTATGCATTCCTCAAACTATACTCAGAAATCTCTATCAAATCAGTAATAGAGAATGAATATCTTATCCTACAAAATTTTCTTACACTGTTTTAAATCCAAAGGACTCTTAAATAAATAAATAAATATAAATATAAAAGAGATGTTTATATTGCCTTGTAATAGCTATACATATATTAAGCAAATCCTGGCAGAGTAAAAATTATTCTGATTTCTTCCTCTCTGTTCATTACTTGTGATCTTGTTTTGCACCTGTTCAGCATTTGTCCTTACAGATGTATTTAGCTATCGTTTAGGCACTTGCAGGAACAAAATGAGAACAGATGCGTCATAAGTACAAAATGTGTGCTAAAAGGACATTCTGTAATGGGAAATCAGAGCTGAATGGGAGGAAAAACAAAACATGGCAGGATATAGAGGATGTAGACCTAAAATTAGCATAGGATAGATACATTGAAAAGGCAAAATTCAGCAGATAAGGGCTCCTGGTTTATTGTCTAAAATATGTCTATCTGCATTCCCAGGGAACAGCATCAATCTGTCTTGATTTCTGAATAAATTGAGCTCTCGAGCAAAATCCCTGTAAAAGAAGGCAGCTCTATTTTTATCACTGTGACCTTTTTAGAAGGACTTTACAGAAGAAAGGAAACAAACTTATCTAAATTCCTACCCCCCAAAGTCCAATTCTGCTTTCCTATGTGCAAAATGTTATTTGCCATTTTTTATAGAAATCCAGCACTGACAATATTTGCACACTCATGTATCACATCCTCCTTGCTACCAAATTGTTATCTTAAAGTAGTGATAAAATGTTGCATAAGAAACTAAGTCCCAGATTCACAGAAGTTAAGAGTCAGTGGCTTTGGCTGGCCTTGGATCAAGCTCCGAATTTATAGAAATGTCCTTCTAAGTGGGTAAGAAATTGCAGAAAATCTGCAGAAGTTATTTTTATTAGCTATATTAAACGTATTAAGTGGCCCAGCTAGTTTTTTTTTGGTTTATTACACACTGCTCAGCATAAGAGCACTCTGATTTAACTAGGAGCTTTGCTGGAACTCTTAATATATGGCTCGAAATAAAGAAGGAATATGTATTCAGGGCGTACTCTGTACTGAGGAGGTGGGTGCCCTGGAGAAAGTATTTTTATACAGAGAATATTATGTAGGGAGAATTTTGTCATTTATGAAAGCACTCTAAGATAGAGAACTGGCTAAAGCGAGCAGAGAATTTTTAACTTCTTCCTTTAAGAATATGAAAAGCAGAGTGTGATACCAGGAGACCAGCAAAGGTCAGTATAGTGGTTATTTGTAAGAAGAAATTGAGGACACCGTGAACTTTAGATAAACCAGCTTAACTTCAGCTTCTAGAAGAATTCTGAACTGAACAATTGATCCTTTTATAACAAACTGGAAAAGAACAGAGAATTGGCAGAGTAATCAAGGTATCTCTGTCTATGCCAACACATGTCAAAGCAGTCTATAATCTAGGAGTGAGGCTGATGAGGCTAGTGCATAGGGCATCAACAGATGAAGTAATATACATTTTCTACTGTATTAAAACTTTTTGGTATCTGGCGTTAAAAAAAAAACATATTTATAAAATGCACATTTCATGACGCTTCTTTAATAAGGACTCAGCTCTCCTGCGATAACTATACCTAAAGCAGAGAGATCAATGATATATCAGAATGAAAAGATATATCAAGTGGGGCTTCCTGGAAGCCTGTCTTGAGTATGCAGCTATTCAGTATTTTTACAGCAGATTGTAGAGTATCAAGCAAGTGTATTTAGTTTGCATGTGACATCTATGAAAAGCTACATAAAACTTTGAGAGCAGGTTAAGAATCTGAAAGAATCTTGCTAAAATGGAGAAATGGTCTTGAAAAACAAAATGAAATTCAGTATGGACACATATAAACCTTATGCCTAGGCAGGAAGAACTGTGTATACTACAGTATACCATTTAAGTAGCAGTTTTCAGAAATGGACCTGTGGATGTATATAAAATTTTAGCATATGGTAACAATATCAGATGTTTGCTATGAAAAAAAAACGAAAGGTGATAATCAGCAAATAGGCTGGAATCTAGTCCAAAATTCTTTACTTTTATTCATCAGTGGTAAAGCAGTAACTAGAATAACTAGAGGCTAGAAAATGGTTTGCAGAGAGAAAGACTGAAAGAAAAGGAGCTTCCTTCTCTTTAGTTTCTTCTGTGACTAGCTGGGTAGGTGAGGAGAGAGCAGTGGATGTCATCTATCTGGGCTTCAGCAAGGCTTTTGATACCATCCCTCACAACATTCTCCTGGGCAAGTTCCAGAGGTGTGGGATAGATGAGTGGACAGTGAGGTAGATTAAGAACTGGCTGCATGGCAGAGCTCAGAGAGTGGTGATCAGCGGTGCTGAGTCCAATTGGAGGCCTGCAGTTAGCAGTGTCCCCCAGGGATGAATCCTGTTCAATTTAATCATCAACAACCTGGATGAAGGGACAGATGATACCAAACTGGGAGGAGTAGCTTATACTCCAGAGGGCTGCACTGCCCTCCAGAGGGACCCGGACAGACTGGATGACTGGGCAGAGAAAGCTCATTAAGTTCAACAAGGGCAAGTGCAGGGTCCTGAACTTGGGGAGGAATAAGCCCAGACACCAGGGCAGGCAGGGGGCCTTCTGGAGAGCAGCTCCGCAGAGAGGGACCTGGGCATCATGGTGGATGACAAGTTGACTAAGCAGTGTGCCCTGGTGGCCAAGAAGGCCAATGGGATCCTGGGGTGCATTAAGAGGAGCATCTCCAGCAGGTCATGGGAGGTGATCGTGCCCCTCTACTCAGCCCTGGTGAGGTCACATCTGGAGACTGTGTCCAGTTCTGGGCTCCCCAGTACAAGAGGGATGTGGAGATGCTGGAGAGAGTCCAGTGCAGGGCTACCAGGATGATCAGGGGCCTGGAACATCTGCCATATGAGCAAAGGCTGAGGGAGCTGGGCCTGTTCAGCCTGGAGAAGAGAAGGCTGAGGGGGGATCTGATCAGTGTCTATAAATACCTCAAGGGAGGCAGTGAGGAGGAGGGGGCTGGCCTCTTTTTAGCGGTGGCCACTGATAGAACTAGAGGAAACAGCCACAAACAAGCTGCAAAAGTTCCACAAGAACTTAAGGAAAAAATTCTTAACAGGGAGGGTGACAGAGCCCTGGAACAGGCTGCCCAGAGAGGTTGAGGTGGCTCCTTCTTTGGAGATCTTGAAAACCTACTTGGATGTAGCCCTGTGCCACATGCTCTAGGTGACCCTGCGTGTGCAGGGGGGTTGGACTAGACAACCTCTGAGGTCCCTTCCAATCTTAAGGACTCTATGATTCTATGAAAAGTGTGGAACCAACAACCCAGATAGATAGTGAATCAACAGAAATGGCTGCAGATTCTGTTTCTAAAGAACACGGCAAAAAATCTTCACCACGCATGTGTGAAGAGTGCTACATGTACTGCTTATTCTGTCTCAGGGCTGCAAATATATGTGGGGCTGTTATTCTGTGAATCTTTGGAATTTCAGGAGGTCCATTAGATTAGTTTGTGCAAAAATTAGTCATTTGACATCTGCCTGTGCTCAAGCTGATTTGGCTTGTGCTAGTTCAGGTAGACAGTACAGTAATACACAATAACTGGATACTAAGTTTTATGAACATAAATTGATTAATTTGATTATAATCTACAGAAACTGGAAGGGCTCATTATTTTAAAAATCAGCTCAATGAGAAGTTTTGTCATGAAATAATAACAAAACACAAGTCTATAATAAGTTATTACTAGAGAAATGTATTGGCAAAAATCTCAACATATATGGAAAATACCACTCTGTTTGTTCAGTAGAAGCAGGCCAGCTAAAGCGCTATTTAAAAAACTAAAGTTCTGACAAAAGCCAAAGTATTGCCTAATTTTATTTTTTTAAACAGTAATTAGAGTTTCACTTCTACAAGCAGTGGCATAATTGGGTCCCAAAGGTCTGGAATAAGGTTAAACAATTAGTCTATATTTGCAAATGAGTATATCCTGATTGGCACTTGAAAGGATAGAGGGTTTATTTGAAGCCATTAAGATTTTTAACCTGTGTTTTTATGACATTCATGTATTGCAGTCTTGATGTTAACTTGAAAACATCTCTCCAGATACCTCTATCTCAAGCAAGGGATTTGAGAAATGGTTTCCAGCTTTTTGCAATAAGGCACACTGAGCCATCCAGCTAACTTGGTATTTCAGCAATTGAATATTAGAATTTATTATTACTTGGTAAATTATTGATTACTGGGTCAATATGTCTTGAAATTTAGCTCACCAAAACACAACATCAATTTATCACAGCCATTTCAGAGATAAGTAAACTGAAACAGAGGTAGATTAATGAACCCACTAAAAGTCACATGAGTGAGTCACCAGCAAAACGAAGAATAGGTCTTCTGAGGGCTAGCTTCCAGTCTGGTATCTGCACTATATGAGACTGGTTTTAAAACGAGTAGTACACACAGAAACCAAGTATAGCCTGAAAGGGAATAAAATGGTTAGTAAGTGTTGTTTCTTGTGTGTAGTAAAGTCTGGGCTCAATGCTAGTCAGAATGATTTCTGGCTTGACTATGCAGAAGCATGGTCCAAGTCAATAGTCTATGTCATTATATACATATATATATATATATATATACACAGAAGACTACAAAGTGATGAGGCTAGTGGAAAAATGCAGTGGACTTCAGTCATATCACAACTGCTGATCTTTTGAAAATTTCCTCAGCTCAATACAGAGATTTATCTCCAGTGCAGCATAGACATTAAATTTAACGGCATTCTTTCCTCACTGCATTAGTTTGATTTAAAATGGAAACTAAAAGATTTCTTCTAGCAGATAATTTGAGTTAATCTTTTGAATTATACTTTCAGTAGTCATAAAATTCAGAAGAGTAAGTAAGACATGGTGGTGGATAAACCAAGCAGTTATATAAACAGTTATATAGAAGAACATGTTGCCAAATATTTCAATTTTATTGAATTTGATAGCTCTAAATTTCTAGAACCAGAGAACATTCACATAGGTACATGATAGAAGTCTCACTAAAGGCTGTGTTTAGATCTTGCCGGTTTGATCTTGGAAGATTATAGAAGTAGTAACAGTACAAGGGAGAAGAATTAAAATGGCTTGAAAATGAGTAGTTTAAACATTCATGAATAATTATTTCATTTATGTGTTACCTAGATGGCAAATCTATACTATATTCAAAGTTTTAATTAAATTCTCATAAATATGCTCATACATAAAATCCAGACACCTTTGCTGCTTAATTGGGAACAGTTTTGAAGTACATAGTGGTACTATGGATACAAAAATCTTAAACGGTATTAAAGGAATTCTTTCATACCTTGGAGAAAGTGAGCACATTGGAATTTGGTACCTTTGGATTTACTTTTTTCAGTATGCAGCTGTTTGTACAACTACTCTCCAAAACTCCATTATTTCAATTGTATAATCCTCCGTATATGTTGGATGAGATGCTGCATCGTACTGAGTTGAAATAAATAAGGGCCTAGCTACAGAGCAGCTAAATCAACTACTCTAGAGCATATATCCTACTGAGATAGCTTATTCACCAAATAATGTTAGAAAAATAGATCTGTTTTTTGAGGAAGTTCAGTAAGATTTTTTGAAATGGAGAAATGGAACCCACTGTTAGTAAACCTCTATAAATAAAACAAACTTGGGAAAGAAGTCTTTACAAAATTGTCAACCTAATTGCCATGGCATGTTAGGATTCATTCTTAAATGCAGCATCGGGAGAGAGAGAGAGAGAGAGAGAGAGAAAGAGAGAGAGAGAGAGAGGGAGAGATTTGGAAAATACATCACATGATATAAATTGTGTGAAATGGGTAGTTAAACCTATTCTTCCATTAATGATTCCTTTTGTTCTAGTTTATAAAGACAAAAAAATCCTGTAAAAATGCTTTGTGAGGCTTATGTATTATTTTTAGTGAGACACTGATGAGTGAATGTGCTTGCTCTCTGCCTTGTGAGATCCTGAATCAATTCTTACAGCATTGACACCAGACTTGGCACAAACCAACCTATTTAGACAGTCTGCCTGGGAATATGCTTAACAGAGACAGGCACAAATAGGACACAGCCTATCATGGCTATACTGCAAGTTTGAGCCCAGTAAGTGTTCTGGCAATAAATAAATATAGCTGAAAAATAAAAATCTCAGGTACTTACTAGGATAAAGAAGACAGAAAAAAAAAACAGCACAGGGTTTTGTTTGTTTGTTTTTTGTTTTTTTGTTTTTTTCCTTCGGTCTGATTGTCCTGCTTAATCAGCCTGACAGAGGACAGCTGCTTCCCTAGGTGTGTTTGATAGGAGTGCTGCAATCCTTGGTTCCAGCATGTTCTCCTTCCCTGTAGTTAATTCATTAGCTAATTAATTAGTCCTTCTGAGGAGGAGGATGATAACCTGCCAGTACACCCCAGTGATCTCAGAGCCTGGTCCACAAGCCTTGGCTGCTGCTCTCTGTACATGGATTTAACATGGAGCTCTCATCTGCATGTGGCAATTGCTGCAGGTGTCTGTGGGGAAGGTGGTCTGTTCTGGCCTAAGGAGGGCTCTATTCAAGTAGTAACAAGTTCCTCTACCTTACTATGGGAACTTCAGCTATGAGGAGGGTGAGCAAGTGCAAAACAAAGAGGATCTCAGGTGCAGCTGGTTCAGATTGGAGTCTCTGCCTGCTTGACTCTGGAATTTTTATGGGAAAGTTTATGCTCTGTGTTGTGAATACATGCTTCAGGAGTGGGCATGGGCTGAAAAATGAGGGCAGCTGCTGCTATTGCATCACTCCATGTTGGTGGTTACAGTTTATTTTTGACAAAGTTTGCTGAAGACTTTGTTCTCTGTGGTTAACTCTCAGTGCCATCTTCTCTCAAAATAAGGATGATTTTAAAGGTACAACTATTGCGGTGATAAATGGGGCAGCAAGAGGTACAGAGAACAGTTACACTCATTTTGTTTTGGTAGTGACTGTTAGTGATAGGTGAAGTTTCCCTACCTTTTACCAGTTAACTTGAGGGCTTATGTTCTATCTTACGACTTGAATCTTTATGTTCTGTTGACCTTTGGTAGAGCTGAGGTCCTTAAGAGCTATTTTTCTAAATGTTACTTCAATGCATCGATTGCTTAGCAGGCTTTGAATTTATCAACCAGGATCCTTTCTGTTGGACAGGCCCTTTGAACCTTCCTATCAGTAAGAATGATTGAACACAAAGAAATGCTTGAGACGAGTCTTGGAAAGATTCTTGAGTTCTGCCTACATCCCCTTTTCTTGGAGTTTTCCCTTAGCTAGTGTTGCTCTTTTCTTCTATTTCCTTTTAACTATATTGTTATTTCCAAAAAAAAAAAA